>VKOC01014704.1:0-134205 GCA_009364415.1 Spea multiplicata
ATATATATACACATACGTGTGTGTGTATATATATATATATATATATACATATATATATATGTGTGTAAAGGCAGGGGTGTGTGTGGTGAGGGCAGTGTATAAATGTGTATGTATGGACAGGCATATGTGTAGATATATATATAGATATATATACATATCTACACACATATATATATATATATTATATATATATATATACACATATATATATTATATATGTGTGTGTGTGTGTGTGTGTAAGGGCAGTGCATGTATGTATATGTCAGCCAGCAAATCAACCAGCAAATCACCGGTAAGGTACATCGCTTGCCGTGACTGGCTGGTTGTTGTACGCTGGGTAGAGGGGTAGTCTTATACGGCGAGTATAGTCCAAACTCTATATTTGGACTGTAAAAGTTGGGGGTCGTCTTATACGCCCAGTCGTCTTATACGCCGGAATATACGGTAGATATTTGTATATATCTATATATATATATATAATACAGTCTATGGATAGTTACCAGCACTCCATGTCTCTTCTTTGGCTTTATACTTTTATTTTTAGTTGCAGAGATTTAATTCACAGTCACTACAGAAAATGCAAATAAAGAAATAAAGAGATCTACGTTTGTTTATTTTTTCACCTCCATAATGGAATTTAATTCAGAATCGTGTCTGCTCTAGTTCCTTGCTAGAAATGTAGTTGACATTTCAACTCAACTCAATAACATATTGTGGCTTTCTGAAAGAATATTAGATTTAATTATGTATATACTTTCTTAATCTGAGAATGGCATATTTAAGATACTGTTGTAAAATAGAGATACTAAGTAGGCTAGAGCATATGCAAGTGAAATCTGTGGAGCCCAGTAGATCTTGCCATAGTAATACAAGATTCAGTGGCTGCGGTCCCTCCAGACTTCCAATATAAAATGAACCACAACGCTATGTCTGTACTAATATTAACTTTGAGTGAGTAGAACTCTCAGCAAAATGGCTGGGTACCAAGATTACATAGTTACATAGTTATATAGGCTGAAAAAAGACATGCGTCCATCAAGTTCAGCCTTTCCTATATCTGCTAATTTGTTTGTTGATCCAAAAGAAGGCAAAAAACCACAGTTTCACTCTTTCCAATTTTGCACCAACCAGGGAAAAAAATTCCTTCTTGACCCCAAAATGGCAGTCAGATTTCTCCTTGGATCAATAAGCTGTTTCCCCATAATTAAAGATTATATCCCCGAATATTATGTTTTTCCAAGTATCCATCCAGTTGCTGTTTAAATGTCTGTACAGACTCCGATAAAACTACCTCTGCAGGCAGAGAATTCCACATCCTTATTGTCCTTACTGTAAAAAACCCTTTCCTCTCCTTTCTTCCAGTGTAAACGCATGACCACGTGTCCTATGCATGATTAGGCAATCTAGGAATGCGCAGGTATCTGCCTAGAGTAGCTATTATTCATGGACGCCATTCCTTCAATGTGTCACCCAATTTCTCAATGAACGGAGTTTGACAAAAATAAGTCAATAGATTTATTTAGACAAAGTTAGCTATACATTGTAAGATTATGGAAATTCACACCTCCCAACAGTCCTTGTGGTTTACAGAACTTGAGGCACTGTCCCGCTATCCAAGGTAGTTGCCCTACTGTCACCCTTTTGCAGACAGTGGCTAGCAGCACAGGACAACATTGTGGTTACCACATAGCCTCCTAGCTTTGTGAGGTGGGTATCCAAGTAAGGCAGGCAAGTGACTGCCAACTTCCAGGGTTGTCCCCCCCTCCTTCCCGCCTCTTGCCACAGCCTCAACACAGGTACCCTGATTGGGGTTAAGAGAATCTCAGATGCACCTGAGGAAGCCGATTGGTGAAACGCGTGGTGCTCAATACGCCCATTGAGTAAGTGGACACATAGGAATCCTGTGAGAACCATGCTGTTACTACTACAACACAGCATTATTCGGGTCCTTTCCACTGGAGCCTTAAAGTATTCTTATATGTAAGATACTACTTTTTTATTTCTATTAAAGTTACTACTTTTTTTAAACTCTCTCTCCTCCAGTCTTTTTCTGTTATACCGGTACAAAGAAGAAACTCCATTCCATTCCACAGAAGGGGCTCTATGGGCTTCCCAACAGAGGAACCTATTGAAGAGTCCACTTCAATTAATTTAAGTATTATTTAATTTCCCCACGTATTGTGGTGTCGTTTGTAAATCTTGTGCAGCACTTTATTTTTTTGTCAGATGAGATCAATGAATTATTAAGATTTGAGTCTTTACATGAGAAAAAGGGCAGACTAGATAGGTTGTTTCTATGTGCTTTAAAGGAGTATGTTTTTCTCTATTTCTTACTATATTATTAATACTAAAAGATGCCATGTTTGTGTGGGTAAAACATATATGGTTAAACAAGCATATGGTTAAAATAGCTCCAGTCAGTAGAGCAGAAAATACCATGGTCATAAAGGTTAGTATATACACGGAAACAAATCTAACTTGGGATGGCCATTGATGGCTCAGTGTCAAGTATACATTGGTGAAAACACTATAGAAGTATGCAACCAACAGTCTGATACATCATTTTCCACATTAATTAAGCGTTTTAGTAAATTATGCTAATTAAATTAAACCTTTAGTCGACCTGTCATTTTATTATTCCCTAATGGCATAAATCAACACAGAAAACCTTTTAAGAAGCCTTTTCAGTTTACAAGGCAACAACATATAGGTGCCTGCTTTTATGTCATATGATACATACCTCCCAACATTTCAAAATGTGAAAGAGGGACACTTTTTTTTAAAATCCCGCGGAACTCACCGATACAAGTAATTGCACTTTACAATGTCGCACTTGCATCGCCATTCAAATGAATTCCCATGAGACTCAGCCAGACATACAACTTCCATGATGCTGGCTGGACGTCACGGGAAGTGGACCAACAGTAAAGCTGCAGATACTAGCTGTAAACTACAATTCCCATGATTCTCAGCCAGCCAGGTATCCAACATAATGCTGGCAGAGTATCATTGGAAGAGTAGTCCACAGCAGCAGAGATTTTTTTTAAATGAAAAAAGGCTAATGTTAGCCTCCCAGGACCCTTACACACCTGTTCATAAACACACATATACACTGCCCTTACACACATATATGTATACAGGTACACTGTCCTTACACACACATATACATGTACACTGCCTTTACCCACCAGCTAACGAATACCTATACTGCTCTTACACACACACACACACCGGCCCACACACACACAAAAGCTTACAAACACATACATACACACACATTGCCCTTACACCCCTTCCTCCCCAACTCTTAACTCTTCCAACATCTTGAGCTGACTTGAGGGAGATTGCGATCTCCCAGCTAGTCTGCAGGCTGCACCTGAGGTGAGTACAGATTTCGCCTCACCCTTCCTATGATCCTGCAAAGTGGGACGGAGAAAGGGATAGAAAGGGATAGGGGGGACAGAGGGACAGAGACCCAAAATCAGGACTATCCCGCCTAAATCGGAACAGTTGGGGGGCATGTATGATAGTTAAAAGATTTCCTGCAACAATTTTTACCGATTTTGCCTGTTCAATAGCACCTGTATGGTGTTTGTAAACCTGCATTTTGCCATAAGTTTGTAAAAGAAAACACATTCTGTAGATGTAACAGCCATATCATAATGCACTTTATACTAAATTAGCAGCAATATAACATGATTGTTACTTTAATAGGAATATACTCCAAAAGCCTTTTTTCACATTTCTTACAAAGTGTTCCATATCCTGTGGTTTCCAAGTGAGTTTAATTATCTCCCAGGGTATACGGTATATTATATCATAAACAATGCTATCCCAAAAGCCACCTCATGAAAGATTTACTAGGAACACATAGCACACAGTTCATTGTAGCTATCATATTTTAATAAATGTACTCATAGATAATGAGAAACTGGACACATGTATCAAATGTATCATGACTGAAGTGTTATCCATGTCATATCACGGGAACTGAATACTTAAAACCAATCCATTGCACTGCTTGGATCAATACCAAAGAGACAGTAAAACATACATGTAACATCAATAGAATTTTGTGACAGGTAATAATGTCGCTGGGCATGGCAAATTATACACTGTTTATTAGTACTGTATTATACTTACATTTTATTAATAATTATTTATACTTTACTGAAGAAATACACCAAATTGATTATGTATGCAGCTGCCTAGGGCAATAACATGGAGGGGATGCCACTGCCAGGTTTTTATCTATGTTAGCAAACAAGTTAATGAAGGATGGGACCCTGAATCATAGTCCACCTTGGGCGATAGAAACCCTTATCTGAGCCTTGTATATGATTGACGTGTACATCAAAGACCACGGATAATGGCTGCCTACATGAAAAGCCATGTGGACTACACCAGGAACTATGAGATATCAGGAACCCCAGGAAGAAGAAGGATGAACAGAAGGGACTAGAAGGAGGAGAAGGAGCATGGCAGAAGCTAAGGGAGCTGTGAAAGTTTCCCAGAGAAAGAGTATGAAATATGTAGCTGCTCTTCCATCTTGGGCTAGTCAAGTGCCAAGAAGCTAGGACTAGTTTAGTGCCTAGTACTGTAACTAAAATTACTGAACCATTCCCTTAAAGTCTTCTATATAAACCTGGTATCTAGAGACATTTTGGACACTGAACATCAAAGGAGCCATTGTGTATGCTGATCCTCTCTAAAGTTAAGTAGAATATAATTGTTGTTGTTATAGTAACCTTTTCGATATATTGTTTTTACCGGCAGAGTTATTAATAAAGTATATCATTGTATATTATAACGTCTCTTGGTATTCGTCTTTACATAATTTAACTGTATTCTTGAATCAAATAAATGTATTGTTGTATTGTTAGATGTTTTGTCAAAATTGTGTATTAAATATTAGCATAATTTTGCATAAAACAGGCCACGACCACAACAAGAGGTACAATGTTTTAGTAGAGTACAGATAAAGAAGAGAAGAAAGAAGGAAAGAGGAGAAGGGAAAAGAAAGAGAACAGAGAAAATAGGAAAGAGGAAAAGAGTGAGAAGAAAACAGGCAAGAGCAAAACGAAAGGAGATAAAAGCAAAAGCAGAGGAAAAAAGGAATCAGAGAAACACAGAGAGGAAATCCCATTAACTGGCTCAGAATTATGACATCTGGAGCAACGTTGCATATCAAATAGCTACCATTCCAGCATTTCCCGGGACACTTAACAGGTAAATAGTGGTCAGGGACTTACCGATTTATTCTAGGACTGTCCAGGTGGGAACCCTAACTGCATACTATGTCAGGCCTATTTATTTCTTACAATAATACTCTGTCATGAACAATTGCAGTTTCCAGTTGGGACAATACATTAGCAAATACAACCCTCATTGATAATAAATCTGCCGTTAGATCAGATTCATCTTATATCTCTCCCAATGAAAGCAATGCCTTCTGGGTATGGAAAGGCAGTTTACAAGTTTGATGGTGCTTATTAGAAAGAACCAATCGAGAATTCCCCTCTCTGAACTCAGCCTTAATAGCATTCTATATGAGTTTGCGATTATTGCAGTGACTGATCTTTTAGTGTATGTTGATTATGGGCTAGATTTAATTGCATGCGATCTGTGAGGTGAAGTGACTTTGAACACAATTTTGATAATTATTGTTTGGTAAGCAATTTTATTGCAGCAGAAATATCAACAGGTTGACTGGAAATATGACACACAATTTATCTAACTTTCATCTCGTCCTCGTGAAGAATTTCAACTGACTTTGTTAATCTATTGAAAAAACGTACTAAAAAATGTGGTTTATTTTCCACAAAACTTGCTATAAAAGCTCTAGAGAGTGACCTCTATTTGATTAAAAATACATAATAATTGATATTCCTAAACAAGCCTTTTTTCTGGTGGAAGGATTTTTACCTAGTGTTAAGCATAATGACAATGAGAACATGAGGCCATAGCATTTCTGATACCGGCAGATAGGTGAACATAGATAACTGATACCCAATTGAGTTACTATAGGTGGGGAAGTGGCAGTTCTACGTCTTAGTATTCCCTCCCCACCCCAAGCTGCTCACTTCTTACAACCGTATCATAATTTTACTTTTTGGTGGTGTTTACATGACCAATATTGCCTAAAGACCTCCCCATGACCCCATGGGAGAGGGGAGCATGTCCACTGACCTTTCCTGGTCTAATTGTTCCCCAGAGGGATATGATGTTGCAAAGCCTTAGTAGGCAGCTGCTCCAATTTATCCAAAGCCCACACACAGCACGTTACCCCCTGTTGGTTGTGCTGCTTGAGCAATGACCTGAAGTGGGTGCCCAAACAAGCTTGGGGAGATGATTCCGGATGGCGACTGGAGGAAACCTTAGAATACTCTATCCATGAATGGGAAGTATCTGCATGGAGGACCCAGAGTCAAGCAACAGGCATTATAACGTTTAGTTCTTAATTATGCTCTTAATAACGTAGTTTCCAATTCTCTTACCCTAATACTGGTGTCTAAGACAGCATTTAATCTTCAGGTTTATAGATTGTAAACTTGCCAGACCAGGACCCTCCTCTCATTTTGTTATGTGATGCACTACTTTTAGGTCCCATTTACTCATTGTACACCGCTGCAGAATATGATGGCAATATATAAATCTATAAATAAGAAAGTATGTACGCAGAACGTTTTGCTTTCATCTATGAAAGCTTCTCCACTAGTCGGTATATGTAAACAAATACTATGACCTTGGGCTAGTTACATTATATACAATATAATATATATAATATATTCTTTTTTAAAATGATTTTCTGTTAAGCTGTATGACAAACATGTTATTGTGTCGCAATAACTAATACTCTTATTACATTTCTCTTTGGTACTAGAGATTAGACCCCAGTCTCTTCATCTTCGTGTACAACACATGTAGGATGACAGGTGAAGGGGAATCTTTGGCGGCGTCAGACACACAGATAGTAGGGATGCCCTTCACCCCCTGTGCTTCCTACTGAAACACCACTGAGATGGAGTACAACTAATGCAAGCCGAGCCAATCTACCACCTCAACCATATCCTAATATCTGCTCATTGTTATACTTTCATCTCCATGTTCACACATCACCCGTGATTGCAATATGGGAGATGAAAGACAGTGATCAACATTCTTTTAAAATACTGCAACACGATCCACATGGACAAAACATTGTATAATGATGCGGTAATGTCTGTTTATCCATGGTACCAAGATAAAAGAAAAATAACACAGACGTCAGGTTACATTTCAGAAGCACAAATATCTCTATTTAAAAAACAAAATTAATAAGGAAAAGAAACCTGAAAACAAATGAATCGTTGCTTTTTTTGACCACCTGAAGAGAGAATGCCATTTTCTCCGAAGAAAGTCAGGCATTGGAACCTAGAAGGGATATACATTGGGTTAAAGGTTTCTATAGCAGAGAAGTAACTAATAAAATATGTAATCCTATGAAAACAATGGCATGGTCAGTGTGTAAAGGAAGGCTATCCTAGAGGGTGCATAGGGATTTCATGGGACAGTGCTGGATGCAGCATGGTGTCATCATAGAGCAGTCACAGTGAGCATGCACTCAGCCTGTTGGGAGAGTTAGAAACTATGGGTCTATTTCACATTTCATTGGGCTTTGGCATAACCCTCTTTATTACGATCTAAAGTAATACAAATGTATTCAGAGAAAGTGTGACACAACACACTATCCCTACGGGATATTTTCAGTTTGTATACACTTGGACAGCGGTGCCTTTTGATGTCAGAACTGCTCAAATAAAATGAATTTTGCCTGCAACTCATTTTCCCTTAAAGGATTAATCATTATTTTAGAGATCTGAAAAAATGTAAATTATCTATCTATCTATCTATCTATCTATATATATATATATATATATATAATATATATATGTGTGTGTGTGTGTGTGGGCAAGTTCAGGGGAGCATGTAATATAGACCTTGAACTGAAGTCCTCTTCTCAGACACGTGGATGCTTCTGTGGCCAGTGGAGTTGCAGAAATATCACACTAATTCCTAATGACACCCCCCCTAATATGTTAGGACATACAGAGAATGGGTTTCAGATCAGCTCTCTGAAGCTACCCTCTCTCACTGACTGCCCTTCTCTTTTCATTTAGCTCTTTATGCTGCAATGTATGGAAGACTTATTATGAAGAACAAGTTAAAGGGAGGTCTGAGACGTAGGGCTTAATCAGACCACTCAAAAATATCTGTCACATCGGGGGATTAGACAAACCGCACAAATCAACCCTTCGCTAAATCTGACAGGTCAGCAATAACAGCTAATATGTTAAAATCAGAATCTCACATAGAACAATCTATTCTGAATAGAATCAGTGGAAGAATATATTTTATGTGATTAACAGCAAATATCTTTTGATTGTGCCGCAACTGTGTCATAAACCTGAATGTGGATAACGCCACTCAAGTGAAACCTCAATTTGGATGAGGAGCCCTTATCAGAACTGCTTTTTTGTAGAGATTCATTGATCCCAAATCTTGGAAGTGTTTCCAAGAGTCATTTCTACAACATATAATCACATATAGGTGCACATCGAAAAACAATGCAAAAACATTTTAGGTCCAATTATCATATGATCTTTTTGCGCCTTTCAAGGTCACTGTTAGAGTAGCTGCCCAGGGCCTCTGCTTTCCTCTTGCCCACAGTGGATCATCTAAATGATTATGTTTTTGCCACATACATAATATAGAAGGTCCTACATATTAATAAACTTTTATGAATTTCTTTTAGCCTATAATTATTTGCGCCTATAAGAGAGTATGCCCCCCCACCCCCACCCCCAGTATTTTATACAGAGCATTTGGAAAAGGCTATAGAGTATATGCAAATATTTTTTTTAGCATAAACTGAAAAAAGGCAAATTGCTTTATATTTTGTTAGTCTTGACATTGTGTTCTTGAGTTTTTTCTTTCTGCTTTGTACTAAAACGCACATAGTCCCCAAAATGCATTAATCTGGCTATTGAAATAAACCTTTCTACACCGCCAATGTGAGTGTACGGCATTCAGGAAATATTCAACCATTTCCTACCATTACCATCTTCACATCTGTGTCATTACATTTTTCAGTCTACCCATGCCAACTGCTTTTCACTTATCATATCAAAGAACAGTGGGTGAGAGATCTATTATGAGAAAGAACTGAGGAATAAACTAATCTCTTAACCCTGTCTCCAGAGCACATTACGTTTTACAGCAGCCTTTTTGATGGCAGCGAAATGGAGAGATACCTTTATCTTCCGTGCACAACAAGCTGCGTTTATCAACATGTTTGAAGTGGTAGTAATACCCGTTAAAAACAAACATCAATATAGCTAAGTTTTTTGCTGCGTGGGGGGGCTTAATTCTAGGGCCTAGCAAAAAGGACCAGAGGTCCTTACTCACTATCTACATTAAGGCCAAAAGATTGGTCCTACACTCAAAACATTTTAGAAGCCAGACAGGGTAGGCAAGAGAAGGCAAGCAGGCATACTGAGACTGGGAGAAATTGCTAAAATGAAAGGGCACTTTAGCCATACAGCAATAATCAAGTTCAGACACAAGGAACCAAACCCAACGTGGTCAACTTACTGGAAACAAGTATTCTATCCCTAATCAAAAGACGACTATAAGGGACACTTGAAAACTCGAGGAATCAATGTATTCTTCTAGTCTATTCAATATATTTCATGGAAAACGTTGTTTAAATAAAAATACTAAACCTGGCTATCAGCACCAGCCACCTCCAACAGCTAGAAAACCAGAAAGCAGATTTGTTTTTAAAAAAAAGGCCTCAATGTAAAACAAAACAGGACAATGCTCTTTAAAGAAAGGTGGAAAATGTACTGGGGCAGGACCATGCTAGAGGTCCAGGCAGCCTCACTTGGCTAAACATTTGCCTT
The DNA here is from genome assembly GCA_009364415.1 of Spea multiplicata. Classification (NCBI taxonomy): domain Eukaryota; kingdom Metazoa; phylum Chordata; class Amphibia; order Anura; family Pelobatidae; genus Spea; species Spea multiplicata. Next base: position 9,945 of record VKOC01014704.1, read on the forward strand.
TAGTGCCTTCATAGAGTAACATTGCCTTATCCTTATCTTAAAGAATATCGCTTGTGTTACCCAGGGATAGCAGGGCAGTATATTCCAAAGCAGGAGAAACACAGAAGTGGCACTGGTTAATACAGTACTGAATGCAAGAACAACTAAGTTTGTACAGCACGCAAAAATGGCCAGTTTAGATGTTTTCATTTGACAAATTTTAGATTTCCATGTTTCTATCATCCTCGACAGTGCCACACACTCAACCACACTCTGCCGTTTGGGTGCCGTAGTGTTTGGCCAATTGCTGTATATGCCCGTAGCATGAGACCGCGTATATCCAGGCTGCACTTATGTCACTAGGTAGCCGCTGGCCTAGGGATGCCACTTCATTGCCAGGAAGCATAACACTTTACTACGGCTCTTCACACTACAGGCCAGAAAGCTGCAGGCAGACTGTATTTTTAATGTACAACCAGAATGCTGCAGACAGATTGTGTTTTTGTGATTTTATCTCAGCCAATGTCCCCCCAGGGGGAACATGTTTAAACACTGCATGGCAAACCACTCCATGGATCTGAATTTAGCTGGTGTCTCCTCTGCTTGCGCATGTTTATTCACTTCTGCACAATGTTATTTTTAAACACAAAAGAGCCAAAGAAAACTTTTCAGTTCAGATTCTCCTTGATTTTTGTGCTGCTGTCATCACTGTAGACTACCATTTCTCAAATGACTCTGTATGTCAGTACTTCTGTTAAGACTCTATCTATATGTATCTATATGCCCATTCTCTGCTGCAAATTTCTCTTTTTTATTTGTCCCAACAGGTCTGTCCCCACCATCTCCTTCCATTTCAATGAACATCCCAACTACCTCATAGGTATTTTAATATATTTTGGATAATACATGTGCACCAATCTGGTAGCATTAATGCCTAGTTGCAGTCGTGTGAAAAAGAATTAGATTGTTTTACATATCAGGACATTGACAATCATCTGTTCCTTAACAGGTCTAAAAATGAAGTAAATACAACCTCAGATGAACAACAGCACATTACATATTGCATGTGTCATGATTTATTCAACAAAAATAAAGCCAAAATGGAGAAGCCATGTGTGAAATTTTAAGTGCACCTGATGATTTGACAGCTTGTAGAACCACCTTTAGCATCAATAACCTGAAGTAATTGTTTTCTGTATGACTATCAGTCTCTCACATTGTTGTGGAGGAATTTTGGCCCACTCTTCTTTACAACGTTGCTTCAGTTCATTGAGGTTTGCAAGCATTTGTTTATGCACAGCTCTATTAAGGTCCCAACACAGCATTTCAGTCGGGTTGAGATCTGGACTTTGACTGGCCCATTGCAATATCTTTATTCTTTTCTTGTTCAGCCATAGATGTTATAGATTTGCTAGTGTAGTTGAGATCATTGTCCTGTTGCATGACCCAACTTCGGCCAAGCTTTAGCTATCAGACAGATGGCCTCCCATTTGACCTACTTTGGTATACAGAGGAGTTCATGGTCAACTCAAGGACTGCAATGTTCCTAGATCCTGTGGGTACAAAACAAGCCCAAATCATCACCCCTCTACCATCACGCTTGACAGTTGGTATAAGGTGTTTGTGCTGATATGCTGTGTTTGGTTTTTGCCAATTGTGGTGCTGTGCATTATGGCCAAAGATCTCCACTTTGGTCTCACTGTCCAAAGGACATTGTTCCAGAAGTCTTGTGGTTTGTTCAGATGCAACTCTGCAAACCTAAGCTATGCTGCCATGTTTTTAGAGATAAGATGCTTTCTCCTGGCAACCTTTCCAAACAAACCATACTTGTTCTCTCTTATTTCTAATTCTTCTGTCATGAACTTTAACATGCTAACTGAGGCCCATAGAGTCTAAGATGTAAGTCTTGTTTTTTTTGTAATTTCTCTAAGCATTGCACGGTCTGACCTTGGGGTGAATTTGCTGGGACATCCACTCCTGGGAAGACTGGCAACTGTCTTAAATGTTTTCCGCTTTTGAATAATCCTTCTCACTATGGAACGATGGACTTAAAATTGTTTGGAAATGGCCTTATAACCCTTCCTAGATTGCTAATTTCTTTCCTCCTTGGCATTGTGTTAAAACACACCTGAATGCTCCAGACCAGCAAACTGCTAAAACTTCATCTTTTATAGAGGTGGTCACACATGCTGAGGATCAATTAATCAAGGGCATTTGATAGCAGCACCTGTCAGCTACTTAGCATCTTAATTCCTATGGAAGCAGTAAGGGGGGGGCTTAGTTTTTCACAAGTGGTTTCCCAATTTTGGCTTTATTTTCGTTGAATAGATTATGACACAGTAGATTGACCTGTTACGGTACAGATGATGTTATTATGCCCTGATATGTAAAACCATAGAATTCAAAGAGGGTTTACTTTCTTTTTTACATGACTGTATTCTTTCTTGACTACGGATGGTATCTTGCACTTTGTGATGATCATCAATGCATGGGAAAACAGAATTGCGTCAGTCAGGTACCAGGAGAGAGGGAGGTTGGAAACATTGGGCATGACATAATTGTGGTAACATTTTGTCACGCCTATTAGTGTGTTCTCTATTTGCACACACTCACTGTAGCCCAATCTCTATGTGAGGGTTGATTTTATGTGACACCTCTCAACTTCTTGTTATCAGGATCCTAACCTGTCATCCTATCCATGCATACACATCTGTGGCATAACAAACTTTAGTGTGCTTTTAGTCCCTCTTTTATTTATCTCACCTACAACGTATATAAGTTTTACTGTTGTTCCATACTTCACTTTTGTTAGACATTTCTGGAAGCCTTTGGCACAATAGAGATCAAAATGTAAGGACTATGAATTAAGCATCTTCTTTGCCTGCCACGGACAGGGAAATAAAATTGCTGTTCTGATCTTGGAGAAGGATTTGGAGTAGTATATGTATTTCTGTGCTGTAAGGTCATAGCATATGTTTCTTGAGCAATGTAGTGAGTCCAGCTGCACAGGGAACACTGTACAAATATTTTCTTACAATAAAGGGACTATTGGAGATAGGCTGTCGGGAGGGTAAGTTTTGTGAAAGATGGAAAAACGAGGCCCAGAGGATGAAAACGTTCCATCTGTACGGCAGTTGCAAGTCATGAAATTTATTGGCTCTTAAATATACTGCAAAGAAAAGTAGCACCAACTCCCCAGGTCCTTCCAGAAGGCAATAACCACACTGTACTTGAAGCAAGGATATGTCTTGTACAAAATCTGTATTACAAGAGAACACTCTGTTATATCTAGTGTAAGAATCAGTTTAGGGTGGACTCTGGATCGGTACAAGCTGCTAACTCTTCTTACCCTACCATCACCTACCAATATCTAGATATTATCTGGTCTGTCACTCAATCACTAGTTGGCCATCTTAATGTGAGGTCTAATTATGCAAAATTAACAAAACAGGAAATTACTCTGTTCACATTAATGAAAAATAATTTAATGTCCAACTCAAGTGGACAGATTAAAATGGCAACCTCATTGTAAAAATTATTTTTGAATTCAGCAGAATCAGTAGGGTCATATTTGTCAATGCAAATTTGTAATAATTTTTGCACGATCAGCAGAACACCTAACAGATGTAGCATTCTTCTCTTACAAATTATATGTTTTCCAATGATTATGTTTCAATTTCTATCTATTAGAAAACTCTGCTGTGTGATTTAGTCATTCACGGACGTGCGGGATGCCTATGTCTCTTCATCGATAAACCAGTTGTGTATTTTTTAGATCTCTGCACCCATCAAGTCCATATAGTATAATTACAAAGTCACCTATTTTTTCCAGCACAATAAAGTGCCTAGATGAATACAGGTTACTGGATTTAGGAAAAAAGATTTATAATCATGGTCATGCAAACCCCCCCAAAACTAATGGTTTTAGCATGATTTTAGTATGATTTTGTCCTTTTTCCCCCAAATCTACATTTTGCACTTTTAGTATGCTAAATCAAATCAATGTAATGATGTTTTAGATTAAAGTAGGAAATGTACAGTATCCTTATTAGAAGCCAAACCGTATATATACACCGGTAACTATATCTGGAAATATCTACCTTATATACCCAGTCCTCCAGATCTGCACGTTTGTTGTTGGCCCCAGCCCATTAAGCTATCTGTCCTACGGCTTTGTTGCTGATAATTGTTGATTGGACATTGCTTTTATATAGAATATAATGCATATTTTTTTAAATTAGGAGGCACTAATACTATTTGTAGTAAAAAATGATGGTGGTTAAGATCACAAAGAACAAGGAAAGACTTTAAATTTAAGAAAATTGCTTGAAGGATGTGTCACTCTTGATTCAGGGAAAGCAAATGTGTATAGCATCAGATATATATAATATATGCTTCTATACGGATTTGGTACAATAAAGTTATTTGTCTCAGAGTAGAGCCATGCCATTTACCTTCCACAATGTATTTGTTGTAAATGCACATATACACTTACTTTGTGTCTGATACAATATCCGGTGTTGGTAGGAGAGGACATCCCAATGGTTCATGGGCTATAAAAACCATGCAATGTGTAATGAGAGACCCCTGTTGTTTATATGGCACAATAATCATATTGTTGAAAGCAAGAGGACCCTGCAGCACTTTTGGTACAGTTATTATGCTATGTCCATGAGGTGACCTTTGCAGTGTGCTTGTGAAGAATGACCTCATTGTTAACAGAACCATACAATGTAGTTGACACCATAACTGAACTATTTGTGGTTGGAGGCAGATTTAAAGTTATAATGAAAAAGGAAATGTTCAGAAAGCTATTACAAAAAAAACTCAAAACAATGTAAGCAATCATTCCTGGTTAGGATGTTGATTATTTATAGCATTTCATACTGTTTTACACAACAACATAATCTCAGTAATATACCATTTAATCCTGTTTTTAATCTACTGAGGACAGGGTATGAACCCTCCAGAATGGAATCTAAAATGTACATTTTGGAATTGGGTATTCCATAAACAATGCCTACATTATAGGTAAGTAGCAACAGAAAATGTCTCATAAATACAATCAGAAATAGACCATTTTTTTAGAAGCCTCTTTTTATCTCAGGGCTGTCTCTGCACTATAGGAACTGGATGAACGCAGAAGTTCCTAGACCTTATTCATTTATTTTATATATATATAAAGTATCTTGCAAAAGTGAGTACACCCCTAGTATATCTTTTCATGTGACAACACTGAAGAAATGACACTCTGCTACAATGTAAAGTAGTGAGTGTACAGCCTGTATAACAGTGTAAATTTGCTGTCCCTTCAAAATAACTCAGCACACAGCCATTAATGTCTAAACGTCTAAACCTTGGCAGGAAAAGTAAGTACATCCCTAAGTGTAAATATCCAAATTGGGCCCAATTCGCCATTTTCCCTCCCTGGTGTCATGTGACTCATTAGTGTTATAAGGTCTCAGGTGTGAATAAGGAGCAGGTGTGTTAAATTTGGTGTTATCGCTCTCACACTTTCTCATACTGGTCACTGCAAGTTCAACATGGCGCCTCATGGCAAAGAACTCTCTGAGGATCTGGAAAAAATAATTGTTGATCTACATAAAGATGGCCTAGAGCTATAAGAAGATTGCCAAGACCCTGAAACTGAGCTGCAGCACGGTGGGCAAAACCATACCGCGGTTTCACAGGACAGGTTCCACTCAGAACAGGCCTCGCCATGGTCGACCCAAGAAGTTGAGTGCATGTGCTCAGCTTCATATTCAGAGGTTGTCTTTGGGATAGACGTATGAGTGCTACCAGCATTGCTGCAGAGGTTGAAGGGGAGGGGGGTCAGCCTCTCAGTGCTCAGATTATATGATGCACACTGCATCAAATTGGTCTGCATGGCTGTCGTCCCAGAAGGAAGCCTCTTCTAAAGATTCCCCTCCTTTCGGAGACTGGGCCGCAGGGCAGTATTCCAACATGATAATGACCCCAAACACATCTCCAAGACGACCACTGCCTTGATAAAGAAGCTGAGGGTAAAGGTGATGGACTGGCCAAGCATGTCTCCAGACCTAAACCCTATTTAGCATCTGTGGGACATCCTCAAACAGAAGGTGGGGGAACATCCATCAGCTCCGTGATGTGGTCATGGAGGAGTGGAAGAGGACTCCAGTGGCAACCTGTGAAGCTCTGGCAAACTCCATGCCCAAGAGGGTTAAGGCAGTGCTGGAAAATAATGGTGGCCACACAAAATATTGACACTTTAGGCCCAATTTGGACATTTCCACTTAGGGGTGTACTCACTTTTGTTGCCAAGGTTTAGATATTAATGGCTGTGTGTTGAGTTATTTTGAGAGGACATCAAATTTACCCTGTTATACAGAATGTACAGTCACTACTTTACATTGTAGCAGAGCGTAATTTCTTCAGTGTTGTCACATGAAAATATATACTAAAATATTTACAAATATGCGAGGGGTGTACTCACTTTTGTGAGATACTGTATATATGTATATATATATCTTTATATATATTGCCGTTTGCTGTTTCTCTCTCCACACGCCAAGCATCCTAGGATGCCTGGGGTCTCAAGGCTTTTGAATAGTGCTTATAGGTAGCTCTGTTCTACATCACGCATTTAATCTGTAGTGTTGACAGCTTCATGACATGTACATGCCATTGAAACCTTAAAAAATGACTTGGTCCTTGTATGTGTTCTTTTACTTGAATTTCCAATTATATAGAACACATAAGAGAAATCATACCCTTGTTTGAAACATGTTACATATTATATGTAAATATGTATAAAATGAAACTCATAAAAACCAGTATATATTTTCAAATAACATACTGACTTGAATCCAAATTATTATCTCAAGAACCCCCCAAAAGAAAACCTGACATTTCAAATAAAGCAACTTTTGTAGATACAACTATTGTATTTCATACTGTTCTGATGTTAAAAAATACAGAAAAAAAATCAATTTGCTAAACTCATGAGGAAGCTTGTGTATCTGTTTATTGATATAGTATAGACTTTCTAGGTTCAGTTGCTCAGAAAAAGACAAAGATTAATGCTGAACCTACAACTTTGAATGTTTAGTTCATTGTAGTTAATTGTTAAGTTTGTTTTTGGTGGAACTCACCAAGCTGTCAATTTTTTTTACAGTAGTACTTAAAAGCATCTGAAGCATTAATATTGGGGACACCATATGCCATATATTGCTTAGCCCACCACTTCATTAAAGCACCACAATTCCGGAAAGTTCTATCTAATACTAACATGGGTGAACGGATTACCATGAAGCCAAATCAATGGCATTGTGTTAACATTGTGTCCCTGGGTTTCAATCCCCAGGTTTTGTTTTGAATTTTTTTTTTAAATTGCCCCCAAGGGTTACATTTCTTATATTCAATAGTTATTTAATACTCTGTGGTTAGTGTGGTGGTGGTCAGTGCAGAATTAATGGTGAACTAAATGTGTCCTGCGTGAATCGCGTATCACTTTGATTTATCCAATGTTAGCTGCAATCATCAGCATTTTCTACACGTGGTTTAGCACCAGTAGCCTTTGTAGTGGGTTTGATGTTGAAAACTTTGTGTACGACCCAATCAAATAACTTTTTTAATGTATTCTATGCTGTGCTGAGCCGGCAAAGATCATCCCCTTTAACCGCCCTATGGTATAGCTGGACACCGGGGGTCTACGCCACTGCTGGGGGTCCCAATTTTGTGACCACAATTCGGTGATATAATTTTGCTTCTCGCTCAGCTTTGTCTGTAGACCTTTGTGCCGATTGGCCTTAAAAGTTATTTTAGGATCAGGATAGAAACATTATTATTAAAATGCCATTTGCATAAAAAGCTATAACCACATATACTGTGATCCTTATGAGAATTCTGTAAACTAAGTTTGACATGACTCCAAGAATAGTTTGCCTAGGGGCCCTTATAACAGAGGGCAGCTAAGGGTGCATGCACCTCACTGTCTATATGTCTTATAGCTCTCTTTGTGAATTCTCTTCCATCTCTCCACAAACATCCACTATCTCCCACTCCCTCTAATCCTGGTGACATTATATAACATAGAAAAGAGCTTATTAGTGGATCTTTTGAAGCTGCTATGCCAACTTATAAAGCCAAAATGGCTTTGATGTGATGAAACTGCAGTGCAGTTTTCTCCCATAATAAACTCAGCGCAACATTTGAAGTCACCCAGTTTGATTGATAAATGTCATCACTAATCACAAAGCTCATTGTAGGATGACCAGCCTATTTCTCAGACTTAAAATATCTGAGAGATTTCCAGAAAATAAATATTATGTGGATATAGTTGTTCACAGCTGGGCAATAGAATCTGTAAATGCAAATAAGTTCCCCGGAGAAGACAGTTTTGTTCCTTTGGCATTCAGGGGCTTAAAGTAATATGCATAGACTTTTCAGGCCATGCGGAGGGACAGTTCTTTAGTGAACACTTCCTTTTGATTCCTCGTTATTCAGAATGATCTTTCTGAAGGCAACCAGAGTCTAAAGTACTACTACAACATTTTTAACTTTAAAAAGTATTGGGTTTAAATGAACATTAGTAAAAAAAATTTGTATTTATTTATAAAAAAGTGGAGCAGCACAGAATAGGTTAGAGAGCAGACTGCATTTTCGTTTATTCCATATATTTTATACATTATTATTTAAATTATTACTATTATTTTTTACTTTAATTGCTTTATGGAATAAAGGGATGGAACTCAAGGCAAACGTAGCTATTGCTTATTGCCTAAAACAGTTGGCACCTGCTGGTTGTCACCACAGTGAACATTATAACCATACCTGGTCACCAACCAAGGCTAGCCAAGGGTTCCCTTCTCCTGTTCTTTTTAGAAAAAAACAATAAGTAAACATGGCCTCTGTAGGTTGAATCAATGGTGCGCTTGTGAAATTAACATTTACTGAATACTAGGAACAAACTTGCACAGATATTTTGGTGTAGCTAAGATTGGGAGCTGACACATTGATAAAGGAGTCAGATACCTTGAAGCTAAAGTTTGGTTCTAACACGCAGTAAAGACTCGTGTCCTAAGCGCACCTTTGATTTAAGATATGGAGTGCAGTGCCTTTTGTGGATGTTTTGGAGCAAGGTGGTTCTTACAAGAGGGAGTATTGGAGCTGCACATAGAGCCCCAAATCTCATTGAAAGCGACAGGGAAAGGGAAACTCCGTTCCCCAACAGAGGTTAATCGTCCTGACTCTGAAGCCAGATAATCAGCTCTGACTTAGGGAGCCTTTGGGTGATATTCGGGCAGTTCCTGGTCATGATTATAGTTAGGAGCATACCCACTGCATACTATCAGCAGATAAGGACAAGAAGGGATAATTGTTCCCCATGCAAATGTGCCAAGGCACAGCGGGACTTGAAAGGAAGGACAGTTAAAAACTGGTGGTAGTCTAAAAAAGAAGAATTGAATACTGGTGAAAAAAATTGGGTGCACCAAGTTTAAATGAAGGACAGGGTGAAGGGTTAATAAAGGTATTTGATTTTGGTTTTGACAAAGCCTCTACAGACACCTACTTGTGTAAAAGTGAAAATGTTTATTACCCTATATAGGACATCATGGGATCTTTGATGTCTCTGTGTGATAGGTAATCATAATAGATATTAATTGGTAAAGTGCAGATAACGAGGTTTGCTCCTTATCTCTGCAGTCTCGCTGAAGAATTGTCAGGACCTCCCAGGCACTCTATTTGCTGCAATCTTTAGCAGACTCCTTCTGGCTCTACAAGGAAAGAAAATAGCATGTTTATCCCCAGAGGCTTTAACACATGGTTAAGTGGCTTTAACACAAAGAGTTTGGATTTGTCAACCTTCATTACCTTTTCTGGCATGTTTAGACCAGGGTTGGAAAGGGTATTTCAGAACTAAGTATACTCTCAAGCCAGAACTAGTTTGAGCACAGAAGAAGTATACCTGGAGTATAAGTATGCTATATTCATCCACAAAAGTAAATTTTACCAGTATTTCTAAAGAAAAATAAAAAATTATTTGGTATATATGAGAGCATATGACCATATTTTTATACTGTGTTATTTCAGAGTTTACAAACATATTTTGTATAATAGGTTTCAAAATGTCTGTAGAAGAAGAGACAGCACAACTATCATTAACATTATTATGTTATTATGAACAGGTTTAGGCAGACATATAGAGTAAAAGTGGGAACATGTGTAAACGAAGGTGGGGGAGAGCCAATGGAGGTGGGCGGTTAAGCAATAACCCTTACGGGGAAGGATTGGCGCTATGCTACAGGAGAGCTTTGACACCAAACTCACTGGGATAAAAAAGTACTACTTTGTTGATTTGTATTGTACTTTATTGTGTTTTACTTTTTTTTCTTCTTTTTCAGTTGTTCTTTGACAGGTGGTGACATGTTTTTGCCTTAAGTCATGTCCAGGAACAGAAAATGCATAAATCTACCCATTGCAAGAATCTGTACAAGTCTGCCCACCAAGTGGCTAGCAGAGATGGTTTTAGTTTACGGCTTTTTGAGTTATGCTTTCAATACAATTGTTTTACTACCATTTGAACGGACTAGGACTTGGCAGCTGTTTAGGATCCCTACTTGTCTATCAGGCCCGTGTATGATCTTGAAGAAAATAATGTATTCAAGAGTGGTGCAAAATCATCTTAATTTCTAATCACTAATGTTATTTCTGTAGACATACAATTGAACTTTGGTTTGTATTTGTGTTGTTATCTTACATATACATAATTCCAATGGCTGCGTTTAAGTCGGGCCACCTAAACATTTACAGCTCTTATAAACACAATGGTATCCCTTTAATACGCCAACTGGATGTTTGATTGATGTGTATTGGTTAATATAAATACAGGTTATTATGTAATAAGTAAACATTTTAACCAATCATATTGTTACATTTATTATTTTCTGAAAGCAGGTATTATTGTGTTCCATTTTGTTGATGAAGTGGAAGTCAAGTTTTTTCAGAAAAGAGTATTTAATTAATTTATCTTTGTGTTGTTGACAAGATAAAATCTGCTTTAGTAAAATGTCCTACAGTTCATTTTAGTAATTGTAAATTACTGAGTAATTTATGATATATTATAATATAGGGGAATGTTGATTAATTAAAAATGTGAATGGCAGTACGCTAACACTAATGATTAATGATGTAATAATTCTATGACATACTTTAATATTTCTGATGTGGTTTTTCACACTGTAACTCCACACATGGAGAAATCACGAGTAAGATCTGGATTACATAGCAGGTTTATCTCTTAAACCATTTGTAAGTGAAGTCTCAAGGAAGATCACAATTTGCGAAGGATTAGCATACTTAATCTTGTTTGGATTACAATTTTACAATCTAGATGGGGTGAAGAGAATGGGTAGGGACAGCCAGGTTATACATTTTGAAGGAACATTTTTCCTGAAAAATACTTACCGTATTTATCGGCGTATAACACGCACTTTTGTAAAAACGCCAAAATCCTACCTGCGTGTTATACGCCGATATATCCTAGAGCTGCACGATCTGCAGCCGCGTCACCCTCACTTCCGGTCCCGGCGAGGGTGCGTGCTATACGCCGGTGCGTGCTATACGCCGGTAAGTACGGTATTTAAGGCTTGTCCTGGAAAACAAATCTTAAACCTTTGGTGGTCCTTGAGGATTTGTTTGCGAGACAATACTTTGCTGTTTTGGTTAGATGCAATATATTTGAGTAAAGTACAAGAATCTCACAGGGGTATAATAATGCTCATCCTGGAGTAGGAAAGACCTTCGACTTGAGCGCTTCACCAAAGACTGTTGACTGAGACAAATGTACAGGACTGATATGTCTTCTTGTTTCCGGATTAATCATTAGAACACTTTCTACTCTTGTAGTGCAACCTAAAACCTTACCTTTAATATTCTATATTAATATGTTTGGCCACTCCTTGGACTGATTCCAATGACCCAAATAGTAAACCTTTCCATAAAATCAAGATCACATGCTAAAATTATATTCAGAATTAAACAATTTAACTCCCAGAGCACAAATTTAAATCATTCTAAATTCACAGATGCAGGTAAAATGTAGGGAACTTATATCAAGGTTAGAATAGGTCATTGGCATAACAGAAGCTCATTACATACAATATGGCCTACCAACTTTTATGTTTGATGGTGTTTGTTCATCTCTGTGTTAAACAAATATATTTGTTTTGCATCTAATAACATGTATAAAATGATATTTAAGCTCTAAAAGTAAAATTATATCCTTGTGTTAAGTATTTGGATCAAAGCAAAAATATGATTTAGAAGCCATTCCTATGGAAGTGGATGTGAATGAGTGTGCTGATAAATAAGCTTTTTTTTAATTAACTCGTGCAGTGAGTTTTTTATGCTACAGTCCATGAGTTTATTGGGTGCAGTGAAAGATTTAATTGTCTCTGAAACGTTGTGCCTATTCCTCTCAGCTTTTTACAGTGAGCTAAATTTCTTTAGATATGTCTTCTTGATTCTAGACCATTTTATAGTCTGGAATAATCATGTATATATTTATCCATTTAAGTCATGTTAATATTATGCACAGACCATTGGGCAATTTAGTAGAAGCTGTTTTTTGTTGATTTAATTGTAGTTAGCCAAGAAAACCCAATTGCTATTTGGAGTTCTATCTCAAACTCATGTATATATTTGTAAACACACTTACACTAATTACAAACACTTACTTAGTCATACTCACTAAAAACATTCATTCTAACATGCACTCCATCTCACTGACTTACACATACATACTCACAAACATCCATGCTCATACACACACAGTAATAAATCCATGCTCACACACACACATAATTATACATCCATGCTCATACACACGCACACACAAGTACACATCCATGCTCACACACATAATTACACATCCATGCTTACATACATACATACATATATACAAACACATATACATACATCCTACCCACCCCTGCTCACCTCTCACTGCTTCAGAAGCTTGAGCAGGGGCCACGTTACGTAACATGACCCCGATACGTTCCTGTCTCCCCATGCCAGTTTAAAATAGTTTAGAAAGAGCCCTTCCTACCTCACCGGTCCAGGTCAGAAGGGCCCTTGCTAAACTATTTTGAAACAGTACGAGGAGACAGGAACAAAGGGCCGATGTGACCGCTGCGACCCCTGCCACTGCCACTTATGTCTAGCTGTACTGCTTCATAGAACCTCCACATGTTGCTTTCCTACACAGTATAACATTGTTATTACATGCGCTCTGCATATCACTGTTTCCATTAAACTAATAATTACTGCATCCAGTAACTCTATGTATGTGCTATTCAAAACCTGCTCAGTATGCCAGAATAAGGCATTATATTTTACAGCAAGAGAGTCCATGATATGAAGCTTGTAGGCCACAAACTCATTTGAGAAATTGGGAGTAAGAGAGATTGAAGTTTACCATAAAGTATATATGTGACAGAATGACCTGTCAAACAGGGCCCAAGGTACTCAGAGATGGCTCCAGCCCGGCTACCAAACAGGCAGGAACTCCATTGTGTAAATTAATCCCATTAACAGGATGGCTACCAGGGGGATATTCAGTAGCTAAATGGGATTAAAGGTTGGGTTGTCTACATGTACCTGTTTATCAATGTTGATTTATGTTAATGAAGTTCTGTGGATATATCAGTCTATGTTTTACAACAATAAACTGTTCATTCCTGCTGTACTCAGTTCAAAGTAGTTGTGTCTGCTTATTGGGTACACATAGCAGGGTTCCAAGGTGCGCATGCTGGCTGGTGCTGGAAGTGATTCCGGGGACAAGAGTTAATACAGCTCTCTTGGTGAACCCGTTACTATATATATATATATATATGTACAAAACACAATATATAAAACACAAATGAAAAGTCTAGACTCTATTAAGAGACAGGAAAACAGACACTTAATCAGCTCACAGGTTGTCTCTGCCATTACATACCAAATTTTTGATGCACATCCTGTTGGGTCATCTTTAATGAGGGGCAAAAGGGGTAGCTACCTTGGGCCCAGGCAGTGTTTGTGGTGCTGCAGGCTGCTAGAGGAACAAACAACTGAACTGGGGGCCAGGTGAGGTATGCCCAGGCCCCCATTAACATTAGAGATGGCCCTGCATCCTGAGGGGTATGGTGAGCTGCACATCATCCACAGCCATGTGCGAGTTTTCTTAGAATAATGGAAGTTGAACTGTGATAAGAAGATTCCAAACCTCTGTCGCCATCTGAGATGTATGCGAATTTGCAGTGTAAGAGAGAATGTCACTTTAGATTGTTTCTTTTCATAAGCATGGCCCTCAAATCCTTTTTATCTGCTTGAATACATTTGTACTGCATCACAAATCGTATTTAGCCATTGCTGCCTGCTGTGCAACTGTATTGAGCATTTTGCTTTGTAAATAAAAGACAATCATGATTATTTAATTATAAAGGGACATGGTGGTTTTGTGATATAGGTAACAGAAGACAGTATAGAGGTGCACACAGTATCTTGGGGAACGATGTGGAAACTTGGGTGACCACCACAGTACCAGTTCCTCTGTGGTGTCCCTCAAAGAGAGTTTAGTTACAAAGCTTTGTAAAGATAGCATCGCTCTGCAAGCGTCATTGCACCCTCCTCTTCTCTCTGATGTCCCCTGCTCCTCATTTTCTCTTTTCATGTGTGACAGACTCTGTGTCCGTGTTCTTGTCTTATTATCACAAACAGACGGACAGTCCTGCTTTGAAGTGCTTCTCCCTGGCAGTGGCAGCGGGATGCCAGCCCGTTACTTCCCGGGGGATTAATTATCACACAGACAGTTTCTGTTTCATGTTCTTGCAGAAAGTCACCCATGAACGTGTATGAACTGTTTTCCAGTTTGCACTGTTTCTTGAATGTGTGGGACCCTTAGTACACTAGGAATTTTAACTGGGATCCTTGGGGGTCTTAACCTCCTAAAACAACTGTGTAAGATAAACAGCCACATTTAATACTTACCATAATTATCCTCTATTACCCTGAGTAAACACATCAAACATTTTGTATTACTTTATGTCTGATCCTCCACAGCTTGGAGAATTAATATACAGAACCCTATATTATGATGCATCATTAACTCTGACCTACAGTATGTATACATGACGAATCCCAAAAAAATCCTTAAATACTATACTGTGCCGATTATAGGATGCACCTCCCCCCAATTTAAAGGTCTTTTTTCCGTGCTATTGTCTTATTTCACGCAGCTCCTCTTCTCTTGTATCTTCGTGTTCTGTCTTCTCTCTTTTGCTGCCTTCCATCCGCTAGTCCCAATGTGCTTGGTCTTGACTCCTGGCGCAAAACCGCTCCCCCTACTGGAGGAAAGGGGGATAGGCTGTCACCATGACTCCGCTATTTTTCATACACAAAAACGAAAGATGAGAATACAGCACTCACTTGTGAGATGGTGGACGAGCCAAGGTGCCACCTGTCCCTCCAATATATAGAATGGCTTGAGAAAGACCTGTGTGCCGAAACGTTGCCTGCGTGAAATAAACTCACGTCACCATTGGAGTGCTGAGCCTCTGCTTCTTTTTTCCGCTGCTTTACCCTAAGAAGCCCCAATATTGCAGACATCTTCTCAGAGAAAGAGATGCGTTTCTGCACCTGTCTTTCTCTGCAAATCTGTCTGCAATATTCTAGCTTCTTATGGTACTTCTGCAAGACAGACTCTCCCCTGTTTTTTTTTGTTTGTTTTTTTTTGGGAGCCCGAGGTGCGTGCTCCTTTGGTGCTGCATTCTGTGCACAAGGCAGCAGAAGCCCTATACGAATACTGGGTCCTCCGAAGAGGTACCCAGACTGATTCCCCCCCATGGGAGGGTCGGATCTATGGGACTCACCCAGAAGGGTGAGAACCCTTACCTTTGGGGTACTCCCATAAGAGAGAAACCCCCTTAGTCTCTCCCCTGTTCCTCCAATCAGTGGTGTACCCAGAAGCTCTGACCTTCTGCGGAGGTGCGTCGGGGGTCAAGACTGGGACCAGTGGAAGACAGCACATAAGGTAAGGAGACATTTTATAGAGTGTGAGAAAGCATGAGTGAGACAGAGCGAGAAAATACCGTTTTAGCTTTCTAGTTACAGCCTATATTCCGGACAATACGGTATATGGATCATATCCACATGACGCTTTCTAAAACTTTCGGAACATTATTGGGACTGGGTTGTAACTGCAGGTACTTGACAGACATTATTTATTAACATTCGTATTCAGCTAGGCAAAGGTGAAGAGACACTGCTGTCCAAATTCCCACCTTTTAGTAACATCCTGGGAAAAAACAAAAACAATACAATTCCTTGGTTGGTGTCCAGATCCTTCCTAGTTGGGGATAACCCAAAATATAGAGTCACTCAAAATGGTAAAATAGAAAAATAATTAAATATGTATTATTGTAAATTCCATAAAACCATTAGACAATACCTAGATCCCTGCCAAATGGGGAGTCTAAAGAGCTTTGCATCATAGAGTCTCAAAAGCAGTGTCTATGTGATACATGTAGCATCTAGCTGTAACAGGTTATCTAATGACTAAACTGAGTATCTACAAATGAAATTAGCCCTGGTAATCTCTGTAATGTTCCTGTCCTTAGTATTGACTGAGGTAGTCTTAGAAATTGGCCTTATCTCTGCTACGCTTAGGCTACAGACTACACTACTGTCTGGCAAACAACAACCCGACAGTGGCATAGTCTGCAGTGTAGATAAGGCAATTTTCCAAGGCTACTTTAGTTGTCCCAGTTTGACAGGGATCTAGGTATTATGTCATTTTTAATGGAATCTAATAAAATCCAGATTTTAGATTATTTTCTTCCTGCCTAAACATAATAATTTGATATCCTAACAATAGCTCATATGTCCCCCATAGCCACAGAGGAACTCTTTGAAGGACTATTTGGTTTTAAGAGGTATAACTTTGCAATCAGTATGGGCCACGCCTTGACCATTATAAGTTCTAAGCATCTGCATAAAAGGACAATCCAACCAACATATTCACTTTAATGCACATGATAGCTAACTAATATCAGTGGGAGCGCTTTCCAACCATTGATTGGCATCCGATTAGTGGAGCAAAATTGGACCATTTTGTACTGCAGCTCTGCAGCTGCAGCCTCTCGTATTATTTGTTAAGCTGTGTGGGATACTGGTGTATCATTTTCACCTGTGTGTACCATAGCACCATCCCTAGGTACACAGCAGAAACAGCATAGTACCATCCCTAGGTATATAGCAGAAACAGGATAGCATCATCCCTAGGTATATAGCAGAAACAGCATAGCACCATCCCTAGGTATATAGCAGAAACAGGATAGCATCATCCCTAGGTACAAACAGAAACAGGTACCTAGTAAGGATTCAAGTAGTGAGCTACAGAAAGGCCAAAGCGTGCAAAGGTACACTGCTATCTACAGGGGAGGCCCGTTGCGCCACCGAATCAGCCCGCCATCTATGCCCATCTTTGATTTTCTAAGGCATATTGATGTAATGTGATGGTATTGGGAGTACATCAGTACACTAAAAAAAGTCATCATACACGGGACGCCTGAAGCCTCAATTTAGTGCCACTAATCCTTTTTAATAAAATATGCAGATTGAAATTGAGTAAATAACACAAAACTTTTCCTCCCACTGATTTCTGGGCCTGGAAAGTTTTGTACTACAAATTCAGGAGGACGTTTTATTTCTGGGTAACTAAAAATTAAATTTGTTCAATTTATTCCTATAGAAATTAAAGTGCCAGGAAACAGATGACCAAATACACACCAGGACCGGCTCTGCCACACTGACACCCAAAAACACACACCAGACAGACACCGGCCAGGCTCTGCCACAGGCACACACAGGACAGGCTCTGCCACACAGACACTGAAACACACACACCAGGACAGGCTCTGCCACACCAACAGCTAAACACACACCAGGACAGGCTCTGCAACACCAACACACCAAACACACACACACCAGGACAGGGTCTGCCTCACCGACACCCAAACACACACCAGTACAGGCTCTGTCACACCGACACACACACCAGTTCAGGCTCTGCAACACCGACACACCAAACACACACACCAGGACAGGCTCTGCAACACCAGCACCCAAACACACACCAGGACAGGCTCTGCCACACTGACAGCTGCATCAGTATGGGTTACACAAAGCATAAAAAATGCTTTCCACACTGGTTTCTTTTTTTTGTGCTTCCCCCTTCTGTATTGATGCCCCAGCCAGGCCCCCCTTTTGGTTTTAATGTATTCCCCCACAACCTTGCGTGTTGCCCCATGTGCATTTGTGCCCCCCTTTGTGTATTTATTTATGTGATGCACTAAGGCACTAAGCAGCATGGTGCAGGCATGCTGGCCGCTTAAAGATTTTAAAGTGGCCGGGGTGTCTTACGGCCGCAATGGCATCTCAGTGTGCCAGCCCACGGACTGGCCGGCCCACCGTGGGTCCTGCTGGCTTTTGCCCCGCAGTGAAGAAATCCCTGGCGCAGCCGAATTGGCCACTTCAGTGGGCGGCCGCGTGGCCATTTAATTTAGATTCAGGGCTGCCTGAGGGGCAATTGCCCACCTGCCCAGCCCCCTCCTGGCTATGAGTGAAGCTGTCTGCATAGAACACATCAAGCTTACTATTTATTAGCACACATATATATATATATATATATATACATATATATCTACTGAAAATGCTATATTTTATGTCCAATATGCTGATTCAAATTCTGAGGAATCTCTCTAGTCCAGCATTATATTGTTGCGACATATAGCACAAAATGTATCACAATTGTGTTTGAGTGCTAGAAGACAATTCACAGAGAAGGCTCAAAGGCCAATTGAAAATGCTGTAAGGAGAAATAGGAAAGATTTTTCTCCTAGGTGCAACATAACAGCTCACATTCATATTAAGAGAAGCATATTTATCTTATACTCCAAATAGGCATGCATTTTTCATGAATGCACATCTGATTAATTTTACCTATTACTCTAACCATAGATAGTTTGTCTTTTTTTTTTCCCTCTCACCGCCTAGCAATATGTAATTTACAACAGATACGGATGAAATGGATCTGTTTATTAGTAGGCTTGGACAGACTATACTTGCCCATAAAAGCAGTTCAGACCAGGAAGGTTATGGGAAACTCCATCTGCTGCTCATGGAACAGTGCATTAAAAAATGTGTCTATTAAACCGAATCTGTCACCCAAAAAATCTCTGGCGTATAAAAAAAAGGAGTGAAATTATTTGTGCATTTTCTGGAAAGAATTTCTGCCAAGGCATCCTTGGGAGCATCTCGGCTTATACTATGTATTATAAGCATTAGGGGCACAACAGAAAATAGTGACCCCCCCTGGAAACTATGTTTGGGGCCCCTCATCTATATATATAGTATGTATTCTGTTTTGGATCTAAATAATTATATGTTAGAGCACTGCGCATGTATGAAGCTGGTGCTCACATAGTATGCACGGTTAAATTAGGAAGCACATAAATGAAAAGTACAGAATTTGTGCAATAAATAATAGTTTGTGATATGAGGCAGACACTGCTTGGTGATAAATAATTACAGAACTCATTAGCAGCAAATGTCATTGGTGTCAGTGCCAGCTTCAAAGGGCCCATTCCTGTCCAAACATGCTCTTGGAGGCCTGTGTTCAACAGGTAATGAGATACCTGAAATATAAACCAAATCAGCATATTGCACCAAACAGCGACGAACCACAAGATTCATTAACAGCAACGTAAATTACACATATTAATCATATAATAAATGCATCATTAATCTGTGACAATGCTTGTTCTAATAGCAAATGTAAAGTGAGTGACCCTCCACCACATCTTGTGCCCTTCCCCTTTCTCCAGCACAAAACCAAACTGCTTCTCTTGATACTGAGGGATTGACTTCCCAAAGTTTGACCCCCTACCCTCGCCCTCAGGCCTCACTTAGAGTATTGTGCACAGTTCTGGAGACCCCATCTCCAGAAGGATATTGAGCTACAAAAATAGTGAGTGGTTTGCAGAATCAAAATTATCAGAGAAGACTAAAGGAACTCAATATGTACATCTTGGAGGAAAGAAGACAGAGGGGATATGTGGCAGAAACATTTAAACACTTAAAAGGATTCAACAAAGCACAGACTGGAAGCTTATTTTAAAGGAGGAGAAGTTAGGTCATAGTCCTAAAAATGTACTTTACAGAGAGGGTGGTAGATAAATGGAATGCGTGGTATAGCCAAAAATGTATCCTGATACCGGTAACACATTCAATACAGCTGTATGTGAAACATTAACTGCTACTCTACACCTACTAAAACCTCCATATCTCTTCCCATCCATAAAACCCATCTGTCCTTGTAGACTTCCTCTCATCACCCAATTCTAGTAATGCCCCTTCACAAAGTAATAGCACGAACTCAAGTTATGATGAACATAAAGATGGATATCTGTGTAGATGTTTTATTGAATCCTAATGCTGTGTTTATTGCTAACTTGTACAAAAAAGCAGTGATACATTGTACTGTAACACTATATATATATATATATATAATGTAAAAAAGGGTATTGCAGGTCTGAAGACCCAGCTGTATGGTGGGGAGGTAGGTTGGCCTTTTTGGCTTCTATTAACTCGTGAAGATTTCACCCTAATACATAGCAACATATTTACTGCCCCCATATCCCAATGTTTAAAGATGCGCAGCCCCAGATACAGTGTCCTGTGGAAATTATTAACTGAATTCATCAAAACAATTCACTCAACATTCACCTGTTTGCCCTGACTATACAAATAATTGTCTTTGCTTAACAAGGCATCTTCTTCTCCTCTAACCTTAGATGACCACGGTGTTGTTCTTGAAGATACTTGTATACAGGGCCGTAACTAGAAACCACAGGGCCCTGGTGCAAAAATTGCCCTGGGGCCCTAACCTCACCCCCAAACAGCTTAAGTGCCTCTGCCCCCAAGCAGGTTATCATTGCCCTTCTAACCCCTACAAGCCTATCTGTGCTATCTTTGCTCCCGGCTGGTCAGTGCTCCCAAACAGCTTATCTGTGCCATCTTTGCCACAAAAAGCTGGTATGTGCCATTGTTGCCCTCAAACAACTTGTGTGTGCCATCATTCCCCCCAAACAACCTGTCTGTGGCTCTTTGCCCCAACACTACACATATGTAAACATACACATACACTAACAGACATGTATACATGTACACATTCATTCTAGAACATACTCCATCTCACCCAACTTACACATACATGCTCACACACAAACACTTACATATCCATGCTCTCACACAAAATTACTCATCCATGCTCTCACACAAAATTACTCATCCATGCTCACACACACACACACATAATTACATATTCATGCTCATATACATACATACATATATACAAACAAGCATACATATTATGTATGTAATGTATAATCTTTAACGAAATTGCTCCTTTTATACCCGTGTGACCCACCTACAGTATGAAGCACTTATAGAACTGTCATTTACACACCTTTTAGCATAATTAATTTTTAAAAGTAGTTATAATGAAGGATTTCTTTTATCTGGGGAAGCTGTTTTACATGGCAAAACAAATATAAAAAAAAATTATATCCTTATTTCCCTTCACTTCATGTCATCTTTTAAAAAGGCAGCCATCACCTTTTACGAAAGTGGGGGAATAATAATGCATAACTAAAAACAGCAAGTTAATATGGCTGCCCAAATGTTCTACACACAAGGATATTTTAATATACTGTACATCTACAATGGTTTTTTTATGTATATCAAATGGTGAAGTGTCATCTTTGGTAAAGTAATGGTTCCGATTTGTTAATGTCGTTTATTATTGAACTTGGCCCTATGAAGAGAGTTTATTTTATTAATGCAAGGCATTTCACTGCTCCCCAGACCATGCTTCTTCAGAAGTCTGGCAGTGCTATTAAGTGATGAGCGGACCTGGCACTTTACGTTTTTATGCTCACGTAGCATGCAGCCGGCGTATCCAGCCTCTGGAGCGGCAGAACATCTTATCGTGTGGCTCTGATGGCCAGAGGTCCACCAGGTATTTGCCCAGTGTGCCAGATGGCCAGTCCAGGGCTGGTGGTGAGTAGTTTCAGGTGAAGCCCCTATGGTACTTGTGTCTCAAATGTAAACCCAGCTTTCCTTATTCTTTTTCTGAATTTCTGAAGATAATGTTTGTGGAACATACTAAAAAGAATATTAGTTCCACAAAGTATGTGTGCTCATGGGGAGGGGGCTGCAAATGGATTCACATGTTACAACTCTTTATTCACCCCCATTTTTGCACAATTTCAAGATTTTTTTTAACTGTTGGCCTTCGAGCAGCTGGAATGTAAAATGTTATGTTCACTGTTTTTGTTTTGTGAGCTGTTGCTTCAATGGCAGTGCATTTATATAATTACATGCGATGGTCTTTGGCAACAAACCTCCACAACTTTAGTTTTATCTTGACTAGAATCCAAAACAGTGTCAGAAACAAACATTCCACTCCAGTTGAGCTCCGGCGTTTGGCATTTTATTTTTTTTCCTATTTTGAGATCAAATAGATTTCATCGGAAATTCAAATCTGGGTGATAATCAAAATGAACATCGGGTGCTTTTCTCATTTCCTGGGCAGTTTTTGCTGTAATGAAATGTTATTTTTTGTACAGTGACATCACTAACAACAGGTGGAGCTATATAATGTCATAATCATCCAACCGCATCACTGATAAAAAAGAAATTGGGGACAGGGACAACTCATCAATGAACTATTGCCTTAGCAATAAAAACACTAACAACAAGACAGCATCTGGTAAGGAGCGAAATCCCCCAATGCTCTACAAGTTTTTAATATGTGCACTTTGTAATATATTACAGCAACATAATATTATTATAACTTGGAGTCGCACTTACATGTTACAACCGCCTATCCGATGAGGATCCTAAATCATTTGTGGCCATATGCAGCTGAATCAGTTGTTTATATGGTAATGCAAGCATATCAGGGTAAGGTGGGACTTTGTAGCTGGCGCATGTCCCTTCTATTTGTGTGGTTGGTGAAGTGTGATGTTTGTAGATGCGCAGATTTGAAGTGTTTGTAAAATTGCGGTTTTCAGGCGAGTGTATGTAGCAGTTTTGTATTTGTGTAACAGTGCATTAGTGGTGTCTGTACATGGCTACAGCTCATCGCACACTTTTGCTAGCAGCTGCACAAGCTTCCTTTCTCCATGTCCTCAATCCTCCAGTGAGCCGGGAACTCTCCTCTGTGACTCATGTTTATGGGTCAGTTCGTTTGGCAGAAATGCCAGATTTAATCACCCACATCTAAGATCTTCTCAGCAGAATGAAACAAGCAGACACCCCTCCCTCCCAGCACACGTACACACAATCCTCACGCAGCAAGGAAACACGGATTCAGCATCCTCTCTGATCTCTACATCCAATTCATTCTCCTTTATTAAAATGTCAATTTCTTTCTCACCCTATTTGCATGTATTCCAAAGCATCAAACCATTGTGTAGACAACACCCCCCCTATTCTTTACATCAGACTTCCCTTCCAAACTCTCCATCATCATCAGTCGTATAAATATATGTGCAATTTATATTTGTTTTCCCATAATTCATAGTAATAGTATGTTCAAAGGAGGTGTTATGTTAAAATCGAGCAGTCCGCATGCATTCTATGCAGCCCAAATTATTCTCAATTACAGAAAGCTGATACGTAATGAGCTGCTTACACAGTTGGCCAGGCAAGTGGCAAATGCAGGTCATTGCCAGGAACACTGTGTAGGCATAAGAGACGGTCAGGTGGTGCTGGTGGAAGAACGGATGACCCTGGGTGGTCTGATCGCTCTGTGTAGGCAGGGCAGCTGTTGTTCTCCAGCAGGCAGGGGCTGAAGTAGTTGCCAGACCTGAATGCCAGTACCGATGCAGTCACAATAAAAGTAGTTAAAGTGGCCAAAGTAAGCCAGAGGCCAGACAACCCAACCCAAATCGTAATTGAAAAACTAAGTTGGGACACTGGCAGAAGGTCTTTCAAGCAATAGCAAGGGGCGTCAGACACAGTACGGTTTAGTACAGGTCCAAACTTGTGAGTGGGAAGTCACACCAAAAAGGAGCAGGTACGGAGCAAAGTCAAGTGGCACAATGACAGGAACAGGGTAGAAGGTTATAGGGGCAGGAACAAGGTCAAGTTCAGAGTTAGGTAAAGTGTCAGACAGGTTCAGAAGTGGTTACAAAACACCAAACTCCTATTAGGTAAGACAAGTGTTTAGGGACAAATCCAAACTAAACTGACTGATGCATATACCTGTGACAATGTCAGGAGCCTCTAAAATACCCATTTGTGCACAGTGTATATGGCAGCTGGTGCACTAAGAATACTATTCCGAATGTTCATTTCTGCTGGTATACACTATATGGACAAAAGTATTGGGATACCTGACCATTACACCAACAGGGAATTTTATGATCTTGCATTCTGAATACAGAGACATTAATATGTAGTTGGCCCCCCTTCGCAGCCATAACAACTTCCACTCTTCTAGTAAGGCTTTCCACAAGATTTTGGTATGTTTCTGTGGGTGCACAAAGCAAGCTCCATAAAGACATGTTTGGGTGAGTTTCATGTTGAAGACTAGCCCAGACAGAGCCCCGACCTCAACCCCATCGAACACCTTTTGGATGAACTGGAAAGGAGATTGCCAGCCAGGCCTTCTCATCATTGCCTGACCTTACAAATGCTCTACTGGATGAATGGACACAATTTCCACAGAAACACTCCAAAATCTTGTTGAAGGCCTTCCCACAAGAGTAGAAGCTGTTATAGCTCCAAAGGGGGCAACAACTACAAATGAATGTCTATAGATTGTGATGTCATAAAAGTCCCTGCTGGTATAATGGTCAGGTGTCCCAATACTTTTGTACATATAATGTATGTACAGATAGAGGCTCAGGTGAAGCAGCTGACAACAAAAGTCCCTCATTTTAGATGGGAGATGGCAGAAAGCTGGATTCCCAAGATGGGGGACTTCTTGAGCTATGTCCATTAATTCTGATGCCGATTTACTTTGTGCACATTAAAGTGGAGAAGGCAATGCAATCTTCAGAATGACATCGCAGTCATCTTGTTTAGGTAATAGTTGGCAAGTAAAGGGTCAAACCAGTCTAGATCATGCAGACAAAAATGAGGCTCATCCTTCCTCCCCAAACATTAGTTTGATAGTATTGATGACTATAGAGTATGCAAATCACAGAGCTATTGCCATTCTGTTGAAGATTGGCTTTTATGAGAAACTCCAGCTGGACTCCTGAGCTTACATCTAGAAACCTGATGTGTTTTTTCTGATTTTTCTCCAAGTAGAGAACCCCACTAGTATCCTTTCTGCAGAGTATTACTTTCAGTAAAGTCATGGAACACTTAATAAAATCAACCCCAACCTGGAAAATGGTAAGAAATTTAAAATCTAAATAGCACTGCCATGCCTACTACTCCATTGGTACTCTACCTAAAATGATATTTTAGCAAAAAAACATCTGCATTCCGGCTCCTTATTGTCCTGTACTTACTAGACCAAATCACCCATATAGTTAAAGTTTTTCAAGGATATATGTCATGGCTGGACAGAAAAATTATGGACATAATCTTGGAATCTTCCTGTGAAAGTCTTCATTAATACTGTAAATAACGTATGTGTCTAGTCAAAACTTTATGAATGACATAATTTAGTGGTACCTGCCACTAATGTTATGGGGTAAGAAAATTCCCAAGCTACTCCTTCAGTTTGGAGCGTGCTATTGCTGTATTTTGTGTTCTTTTCACAGTTGACCCTGTTGAATCCCACAGCAGGGACAGAAGAAAATTCCGGGATGTAATAGTAGTATTTGCTATGGTTCTGAATATTTCTGTTTTCGGCTGACCTCATGCTAGCTGATCCCCAAGAGGAGGGAGCAAACATTGTTATATGAGATGTGACATACCAGGGTTGTATGTTTTTTTTTATTTGCCATGAGACAAGGGAAATTGTGGTTGAATGAAATTATTACTGTGCTTTTTCATGTTTTTATTTTCACTTCCCTTCAATGAAAGTATATATGTGGTGACCAAACCCCAGGAGAGGCAGCCTAAAGATACGTAAAATGTTTTTTTAGCTGTATGTTCTGTCTCATTCCCACAAGTAAGCCAGGGAGGTGACTTTTTTATCTTTTGTTTTACACACAAGTTGTACTCTTACTCCTCTTTAGCAACACTTGTATAGTTTGGCATTTTAAGATCCAGAAGGAGGACAGCAGACCATCAGATCCACACAGGAGACCATACTGAAAGCCATCTCTGAGCCATACGTGAAGTCATCAAGGATTTTAACGCTTCTGGCCTTAAAAGGTGTTTTAATCCAAGCAGCTAGCGTATTTGTAAGCATTTACACTGAAATATTAATGGCATATGTCTCAAAATGCCCTAGTGGCCAAGTCTTTCACAAAATTGTGAATCAAAAATATCAAATAAATAGAAGGAAATACAGTCACCCCAGCTGGCTGATATAAAAACATGTTTGAAAACATGGAGAAAACAAATAATTATTAATTTCACTTATAATTTAAGCGCTGCGTAAATTGTTGGCACTATATAAAAAATGATAACATAATAAAAGGAAATACATTTTAGTAATAGTAATAATAATAATAATAGTATAATAATGCAAGATTTTAATATCATTGTGACGTACATATATGCAAAGTATATGTACACACATTTGAAAATGTACTTGAAAGTACTGCTAAGTAAGCTAATATAGTCTTATTTATTATATAGTAACAAAGTAATTTAAGTTGACCCAGGAGGGCTACAGTGTACCGTATAGTGTGACAAAATAAACAGAAGGCTCTTTGGAGGCTTGCAGTGAGATTACCAAGCAAACGTAAGGAAACATAAGTTTGTTCCCATATGGCACTTTTGCTAATAGGTCCTTGTGGTCATCACTTGGGAATACCTTTATAACAACTGATGGATAGTGGTAGGGAACAGATGTCACGTTACTGCATTCTGCTTAACATTCCTTATTTAACCCCCTTGTGCCCTAACATTTATTTTGGACAATATTATAATACTTAGATTTAGTAATATTGGTGTAACTGTTGTGTAATTGTAGGTGATTTGAAAAGCATTTTATTACTATGGGATTTCAAGACAGTTCGATGTTTACACAAAATATGACTTGTAGTCTTAAGTTAATTGTGGTTTTGATTATGGTTAGAAGAGTAACAGCTTCTCATATTTAATGTCCTGGACTCCTTAATGTGCATCTAAGTACCTGTGCTCTGGACAACAAGAAGTCGCAAATCTTTAATTTGGGTTGATGGACTTCTGATGATCCAAATGGCACAATCAGTCTCAACAGCAAAAAAGTAGAAAGGAAGCAGAAACAGGCTGTGTAAAGACTTAGGAAACATCAGCAAATGTAGTAAGCAGACCCAATTTTTGGGCAGAAAGCGATCAAGAAAATGCATATGCATAGCAGTGACTGCAGACTGGTACCAGAAATTATGCTGGGCTTCCAAAGGTAGAAGTTTATAACAAAGACCTCAGCTTATAACCACATTGAATGGAGATTCTAATTATTAGCTAAAATGTTGCTGGACCACAGATCATGCATCTAATTACTGAACTAAGATTACGGCGTGTACCAGATTACAGTTTCTGGAGATGTGTATTTGGCGACTATTCATAAATCAATTGATTTGTATGCAAACCGAAATGTGAATGGATACTTCCTTGGAAAGTCTACCCCCTGTCCACAATGCCTATCGCAAGGGCCTAACGCTATTAACATTTACCGGAGCACTGAATATGCAGGGAAATGTTAAAAAAGGATCCAAATCCCAGTTCATCAGCCTGCCCAATCCACAACATTTTGCAATCCTTCTGTCAACGCTGCTTATTTGTCATCAATTATAAAAATGATATTGTACTTGCCTGACTGTAATGTTTTATTTATAAAAAGAAAAACGCAGAACTCTGCAGAACTGAATGTAGTAGGTAAAGCGTATTAGAAGACTCACTTTTACAGACAGAGACAACGAGTACACCAGGCTGTCTACGAGAGCCCTCCCTAAACGCTTAGAGCTAAGCAGTGAAGGATTAGTGCGCGTTCCTTGTATGTCTCGGTATGTCTAGCCTCTTGATAGTGAAAGATCACTTTGTCAGCCTAATCTCCGGATAATGAAGGGTCAATCTGTGTGTCTGATCTCTTAGAACTAAAGCTTCAGTGTATACAATGAGGCATCAGCTTGTTACTCCGTGTCCCTGAGCAGAGAGTTCGAGATGTCCAACGTTTTCAGACTGTGAACATAAAGAGTATATAAAACCTACGATCACGTCTTAGGTGACGGGTGGATTTTACAGCCAGGTTATATATGGGGGAGATATATCTGTACTGACAGCTTTAGCTACTCCACTTGAATACAACATACTTACTGCTCTGGGATCCTGAATACACATTGCACCAGTACGTTTACTGCACACAGACTGCCGTGGGAGATGGCATGTATACATACTACATGATTCATATTATCCTGATCTATATTAATGGGATGAGATACGCCAACAATGGAATATTATCGATACATATAACGTGGGATGGGTTTTGGCAAGAAAACAGGATACATTAGACCTATGAGAGCTGTATTCAAAGGGTTAATACGATAAACTATATGTTACCCTGTGATACCCTAAAAAACGACAGCGCCGCCTACTACTAGTCGGGAAGGGAATAAAGCAAACTCATTGTGAAGATGTAGATTGTGAGCTTGTTTGAGCAGGGCCATCCTCACCTGTTTAAGTCAACTTATTATGCAATGTACTACTTGTAATGTCTACCCATTGTACAGCGCAACTGAATATGATAGCGCTATATAAAACAATCATAAACATAATAATAGAGGTGACAGTCAAAAAATGTAATTTACTGCACATGGTAAAAACTCACATGCTGTTTCACCTACATTACAGAATGCATTGGAATACAACATATGCACATATCAGGATCATGATTTGCATATTATGCATATTATCCGTGAGTATTCTGTATGCCTCTAGCTCCCCTCACCTTTGAGTATGAGTATGAGTATATCTCTAGCACCTTCTAGCAAGAAAAATGTTTTGTTTTTTTTCAAGGGAGGATGGAATCTTTAGTTGTGCCAGCATTGAAAAAGATGTAGAATCACATTACCTTTAGATGAATACTGAAGAAGAAAAGACCTTTGAGGTCCCAAAAGGTTGTGCGATTCTCCATCTTTTTCTGCATTGGCCCAATACAAGGTATAACTTTAAACTTATAGCTTCCAAATTGGGTTAGATCTTTTATTTGGACTTTTTGATGAATTTAGGTCATATTAATATCTATCTGCATAATCGATTCAGACCAAAATAATGTATAAACTCTATTTACTATCATTATTGTGAAGCACTAATATGTATCTTAAAAAATATCACCGCACCATAAGTCACAGAATCTCTTGCAGCTCTTCTTGGCATCAAAGCACTGACATTTTGCAGACCATTAACATTCTGCCAGATCTCTTATAAAACATACACCCCTGATATTTCCCTAATAAATTATGGTCGCCAAACGCTCCAGCCTGGGTGTTTTAAAACATTCCGTCTGACTCTCGCGGTTGATGCCCTGTCACTTATCTTGTTTAGTCTCACCTCTATTTCTCCCGAGCCTCAGCCTTTTCATACACTCTGATTTCCATTCCCAGGTAATTGCAGGACTCCGCGGAGAAACGTCCAGATTTGCATGACTTCTTTTGCATGTATATTTTTATTTTTAACAGGCTGCCTGTCAAAGTATTGAACTTGCTTATTTAGTGTCCCAGTGATCTGTGCTCATCCTCATCCTGTTATGACAGCAGACCAGAGACCTCGCAACCAAGAAAATTACACACTAATAATGTGACAAGAGATTTTAACCCAACATCCTAATGCAAAAAAAGCACAATTCTACATAAAGCCTACACTCCGATGTGAACGCTTACTATTATCTTTCCCCACCAGAACGCTCTATTCTTGCATGTAATACATCGCTGGACGGATTAGCATTATATAGTTTATACTATTTAAATAACTAAAATCTCTTTCCCCAAATGACTGGCCAAAGGGGTAATTCCACACATATATACCATGGTGACTAGAGTACCAAAAGGTCTTGACCCATCTAAACTGTACATTTAGCAAGCATATTTAATAATCACAGCCCAGCATCCACTGATTCCACATCTAAATCACTGCGTGTCAAGGTTATTGCCAGAGCAGAAGCTCATTACAGACAATGTGAGTACAGCCAGTAGTATGAGTACTTTTACGCTTGCAAATATTTCTTTTGACATCTGGTTTTACCTGTGTTAAATTATTTTATTGTCTATTCTTTGCTTTTTAAGACAATAAAATGTACCAGCTGACAGTTTTTAAAACAAGTATATTTCATTGGTTTTATATTATGTGACATTTCTATTTGTTTTCTATTTAAAAGGGGAACTATCATAACAGTTTTTTAAAATATTGTACTTACCGATTTTTAGATAATACAGTATTTTCATCAGAAAGGGGAACACGACTTCTGGCCTATGTTGGGCCAATTAGTAATACAGTGTGGTCATTGGTTAAAGGGATGCGGCATTGTGAGGGAGCATACTGTATGTCGGAGGTACAGGGTCAGCAGCTTGCCCTACCCTCTCTTGTCATGCTGCTTTTGTGTTTTTAGTCAAAGCAGGATGTTTCCTGGCCATCTTTCCGAGACGGTGAGAACAGCGAGGTCTGTCAGAAGGATTGGGGAGTCAAGTCCTAAGTGGAGGCTGATGAGACCTTGTGATGAGAGCTCATGGTGCCTTTGTTATTCCAATACCTGCCTGCTGGGCGCAATCTCAGCCTTCTCAGCAGCGGGCAGTATTATATATTGTCTGGTTGGTTAAATAAAAGATATACCCAACGCCCTTAATCACAATGAGCTGTTGCGCGGTTATTGGTTTGAGTTTAATATCTGCTTTACCTTGCTATAGGCTTAATCAGTCATGTTATTTGTTCTATCTCTATTATCTTAGCCCAAGCTACTAACAAGCACTCTGACTCCTTATTATACTGCGGTAAAAAAATAGAATGGCCACTCTGACTACCAGAAGTCTATACAGGAAAGTATTAAGTAGGACCTTATTAGCATTGCCATAAAGAATCAGCTTGCTGTGGCGTTTGAGCAGGAAAAGTCACCAAAATATCCAAGTCGGCAGATTAAGGAGTTTTCTTCAATGCTAAGTGACGCTGCTGTATAGAGTACTGGATTTAAGGCTGAAAGAAAATATCTAATTTTCTATGGCACTCCAGTGAACATGAAGAGTAACTCATTTGCTTTGGATTTTTTTCTATCTCCTTATTTTGTTTTAGCTTTCTGGGAGCTATTTTAAGGAATATTTGCTTTCGGAAGTATTATTTTGTGTTAGTTATTTTTCAGGAATCTCTTCTTCTCTCTTTTTGGATTTTTAAAAGTGAAATATATGTTGGATAAGAAGCCATCTCTATAGAAGAGAATGTGAATGTGGTAATCAAGAAGTCTAAGGGACCCTGAATTCTTTCTCGTAATAGTTAGCTTAGTGGCTTCTTTTGCGTGTGAATATGAATTTCATGAGTATTAAAGCGGTATCACTTGGTATATTATCTTGTTGCAGGTACTTCAGACATGCTCCTAATCCATCTTTGTGGGGGGGGGATGTTTATGTACAGGAATTCCCCCATCTACCAAAGAGGCGTTAACACCTGTACACAGGATTAGATCATAGTGAGCATCAAGACGTGTTCTGGGCCATATTTTACTGGAAAAATCTTCCTTAGGTGCCACATCTTCATTGGATTGCAGAAAGATTATTGGAGGTCTCTCTGTAACACAAATTGTGGATTTAATTAAACGCAAATGGATGGAAGCAATCCATGTGATTGTGTGCTTAACAATAATGGTTACCCTGATCTGCCAATTCCAGGTAATTAGTTAAAGGAACATGCTCATTCAAATCAGCATAACCTTCCCAACTGGGCACTGGTCTTCAAGGAAGGGATATAAGTCAGCATGTCCTGATGAAAGTCAGCAATGACTGAAACGTCGACTTGACTTGACTTTGAATAAAATGAAATTGTCAATTTAAAGACCTGGAGTGCTGACCATCCTTTGAAAGTGTTTTGTATGGAAACTGCTGGTTACTAGCACCGGGCTTGGAACATTTGGAATGGTGTGCAATGGACTCTGTGAGTAAATATATATATATATATATATATATATATATATATATGTAATATACACAGACATATGCATTGGATTTTATAACATCAGAAAGGACAAACATAGTCAGATATATTGCAACTTCCAGACAAGGTTGAACAGTTTAAACTTCTCCTGGTACACCCTATATCAAATTATCATTATGGATTATTATAATACTAGTTTGCTTGTCTGGAAGTACTGATATACATACAGTACATTTGGTCTTTCATGGTCTTACTACTGAAATGCCAGGAATTCACACCAGATCAATAAATACATTGGATAAACTACAGCCCATCTACGGTTTAATACTTCACATTCCTTCCTCGTATCCTGAAGCTGGCGGACCACTGTCAACTATTCTCATATAGAAGGGTGTTGTGAATTTTATGAAAACATAAAATCTGGCATGAAATTTGTTCATACAGCTCATCTACCAGAACAGCAATAAATGAAGTTAGGTTTGGTAGAGAAACGAAAATCTAGTTTAATGCCAATATGAATAACAAAAATGGAAGCCAAATTCCAATCATTCCATCAAGTTGGAAATAAAATCAGACACGTGGAATTATATCTGTGCACTTTGCTGTATTGAAGCAGCCAATCAATGGCAGGAAAGCACTCCTAATTACTAACAACATTTGCCAAGCCAACATTGGAACTGCCTGGTGGTACATATATCATGTGCAAACGCATATCCTGCATGGAAAATATCCAACAAAATCCCATATGCATTTACAAGGAAAATACTGCATATATCATATGCATAAAAAGCAAATAAAAACTGTAATGTCCCTATATATGGCATATTACCGTATCGATTATAGGCCACACTCTACCCCCCTTCAAGTGGGAGTGCAGTCTATAATTGGGGTTTAGCTCATGGATGCTCAATTCATATCGCTTTATGCCCAGGACATGCACCAGGGAGTGGCATACCGGGGGGGGGGGGCATAAAGCATATGTGGGGGGGCATATCTGGGGGCATAGAGCATATATGGGGAGCAGAGTGGCATATCTATGGGGTAGAGTGGCATATCTGGGGGGCAGAGTGGCATATCTATAAGTAAAGTAAGTAAATACGGGAGGGCCTTAAAATGGCTATTGGTTTTCCAAATTTCTGTTTGTATATAACTTACGCTGGCTACCTGCATAATAGATACCAAAAATGTTCATAAGGTAAAATACTGTTTTACCATTCCACTAATATATTTTTAAAATAGCACCAAACGATAAGGGTGCGGCCTATAATCGGGGGCAGTCTATAATCGAACCGTATATTAAATTACATTTCTAAAGCTCTGGCAAATTCTGGAGCACTATTACAATAGAGCAGAGCAAAAAGTAACAATGACATTTATATGGATAATATACTAAATTAATGATAAGATGAACACGCGTTATGGCGTACTAGTACTGAAGGAGGAGTGGGCCCCATTCTTGTTAGCTTGCTGGAATATTTTACTAGTCTCAAATATGTAAATATTTTTAATCAGCGGTTTTCATACTTACAAAATCTTATGATCAATTAAAAAAAAAAATATTGGGAAGAAGACTTCAAAATAGCCATCTCTCATTCTAGAAGTAAGTAGAAAAATAGAAAAGAAACAAAATTATAACCCCTAACAAAAGAATAAACTATGATGAAAAGAAACTTCCAAAAAATAGAAGAAAACATAAGAAGAAAACATAAGAAAACTAATGTTAATAATTACATTTGGCGCTTGCTACAGGACAAAATGTATCAAGAGTTTATACCAGCAAGAAAATAAGAACAAAGAAACAAAGGCTTTGAAGAAAAAAATGCTCAGTTTTAGGCAAACATCAAGCCAGTAGCTATGGGCAAAGAACGGCAATTTACAGCCAAATACACAACTGAGTGATAATAAACCACGCTAATAACTCATACTTAATAAGTGCAAAATGATACAGCAATAAAAGTGAATTATAGCATTCATACATACGTTCCTACATAGGTTTAAAAGGGTTTTTATTGTTTAAGGTCAGAAATTAGATGTGCTATCCAGCGTCAGAGGATAAATATACTTTAGAACAGCAAAAACTGTCCATCTAATTATAGTGGAAACAGTATCTTTCTAGAACAGTGATGTCCCTGTTTTTTAATATAGAAGGAAATATATCGCTGACAGTTTTAGGCTGGAAGCAAGACAATTTTAAGTTAATTATATAATCCGGTAGAAGCTGAGGTTTGTTTGGTCAGGGTAGGGGCCTTATAAAAATTTGGAGGACTGTCCCAGGCCCATGAGCTACCAGGTGGACATAATTTTTAAAGCTGCCCTAGGTGCTTTTAGAAGATTCCTAGGTACTTTGGAAACCTAGTATTGAAAAAGCAGACAGGGAAGGGTTTAGAGCAGGCATGTCCAAAGTCCGGCCCGCGGGCCAATTGCGGCCCACGTTCCGGACTGATAAGGCCCCACATATTAGTTGCCCAATTAAATTTGCATTTAATTTTAATGGTTCAAAGAATGTCAGGCAAAATGGTCGGCCCTCGCACATGTTCAGTTCGTCAAATCTGGCACTCTTCTAAAAAAAGTTTGGACATGGTCTGGTTTAGAGGGTACCTTTCTCTAATTTCCAGGTCTGGGAAATTAGTGCAATTCCAAAGTTTGCCACAGGGGGCATGCACATGAATTTAGAGCCCGATTTGGAGTCCGCATTTCCAACTGTTCTGCTTCTCTCTGACTTTCCTTCAAAGTTTTGTGCAGTGACTACAAATGCAGTTTGGGGAAAACTGGCAAATGTTTTTTGTCTGTCATATTATTGAAATGAGGACATAACTGAGGCCCTTGTATTACATACAACTATATGTGGAAAGACATTTACTTGTACAA
This sequence comes from Spea multiplicata, assembly GCA_009364415.1. Classification (NCBI taxonomy): domain Eukaryota; kingdom Metazoa; phylum Chordata; class Amphibia; order Anura; family Pelobatidae; genus Spea; species Spea multiplicata. The sequence goes on from VKOC01014704.1 coordinate 45,123, forward strand.
GTAAAGGCTACCCTGCTCCGTGCTGTGTGTAATCCACAAGACATACCACAAGAAATACTATATTTATATATCAGAATACATATGAGCAGAGATAAAAAAAAAAAACCAACAACAGGGTATATAATTAAGAATTTAACACTTTCAATACCAGCACATGGGCTCTATCATAAAAAAGATGCCACAATGAAATTCCAATGCTAATTATATGCCACTGAATAACATGGGTTATGTACCGCTATGTCGGTCACTTACTGACTTCTTATCCAAGCATGTATGTAAATTCAAAATGGGTGCAAAAGAGCATAGGGGAAAACAAACTATAGTATTATAGATAACACTGCCAATGGTGAATATTCCTTAATAATGCACTTGCAGATATAAAAAAAAATTATTGACCAGGTTGCACTTAATTCACATTAAATGATATAATGTTCACCTTTTGCAGCATACCAATTATTAAACACCAAAACCTATTGCAAGGAGAGCATGTGAGAAAAAAAGGTATATACAAAGTAAATCTTTATTAAACAATATGATTTAAATACATATAAAAAAAATATACTGTATTTATCGGCGTATAACACGCACTGTTATATCTAAAAAAATAAGTTTAAACCCTACCTGCGTGTTATACGCCGATATCTCCTAGTGCTGCACGATCTGCAGCCGCGTCTCCCGCACTTCCTGTTCCGGCGAGGGTGCGTGTTATACGCCGGTGCGTGTAATACGCCGGTAAGTACGGTACTATAAAAGTATCTCGGCACCAAGACACATATAGGAAGGTACATATGAACAGAGGCAGAAGACTACAGGAACTAGGATGGAAATACGTATGTATATGAAGGCACAAATAAGAAACACAAGGATGACCACAGCGATAAAGTGAAAAGGAACAAATGAAATAACATACAGCAATGTTATTGCAGCGAAATGTACGTTGGGGTTGGTAGCTTTTGAGCACCGATGTACCATTGCTGTATGTTATTTGATTTGTTCCTTTTCACTTTATCGCTGTGGTCATCCTTGTGTTTCTTATTTGTGCTTCCATATTTATCAATGAAGATGAAGAATAATATGTGATAAGGTAAAAAGAAATACAAATGGCGTCAGCTCAGGAAAAACGGGTTGTTGGACCCACAGCCATTACCATCAATGAGACCACCTCTCATTTTTTGTCATATCAGTCATTGATATGTACCCTCTTACACACAGTGCCTCCCGCTATACCTCATCAATGAGGGCCAAAACAGCTTGTAATGGCGGCAGCTACATGTTTTGCAATTCATTTTTGGCAGTTTCTTCAGGAATCGCCCTCGTTACAAACGCACTAAACAGGCAATTTTCATTAAAATAAGTTTGAATTTGAATGCACAAGTCTAGTACTCACATGATTGGCTGTACCACATTGTCTGGAATGAGCTTCTGCCATGGCACCAATCTGCCCAGTTGTCACTTAGCTTGACTATGCATGCAGTGGTTGAGATGATTAAAGGGTACATTTGGGTATTTGCATTCTGGGAGTTTTTTGTTTGCGAGTATAATTTTAGCATGCGATCTTCCTAGATTTTATACGGGTCATTTACTTACATTTATGAGTAAATCCTGCCCGTAATAGAGTTCAGCAACACACGGTGGGGTATTTCCTGTCATGTAACGCTATGCACAGTCTGTTGAGAAGTATCTATCCAAATTCTGCCTGTATTCAACATAGAAATAACTCCCTTTATTTCAAATCTTCCACAATAATAATCATCACTACTTTAAAAAATACTCCTACAATTTTCCAAAAATAAAAACTCATACATTTTTTTGCAATCATTTAGAATTTTGTGTTTCATTTACAAATATACCGACTACCTGCAATACGCCATCACTACTGCCCTTTATGTTTTCATTGAGCGACAGCACCAGCAGAAATATAAATCCGTGTCAGTCCTGCTGGGTTTTTTTGGGGGGGAGGGGGGGGTCGGACCAATGCGTTACATGAGCATAGTAATTCAGTTCCAGCTTTTATCTAAATTGAGCCTTTTTTTGTCTCTTTATACAAATTTTATCCTGTGAAAATGCTGGTGTGAGCTGAAAGGAAGGATAGCTGTAGGAACACCAGGACCCCACTGGGTTAATGTTGGCTAATGCTGGTCTCTGCATCCAATCTGAACCCCGCTGTGTGGAGCCATCCACGGCTCAGGCTATAATCCCAAAAATCTCTCTCGCCGTTTCCCAAATTGGCACGTTGGATCTGACGAAGCAATTTGTGAATCAGTCCACGCTCATCACACAGCTGGTAGCGCTACACCAAGTACATCCCAAGCTGGGGTTATTTATTTCTAAACTGAATATAGAACACCATTACACCTGCTGCCACTCTCTTTTCATAATCATGTATTGTGTTTTAATATATGTCATAACTCCCGTTCCCACTACTATAATTCAGTGGTATCTGCGCATCCACATCCAGACCTGAACAACACATAAAGTGTCTAGACATACGATAGACAACCTTCCATTATGATGATGATGATGATGATGATGTGGGATTTCAACTCTCATAATTCCCAGTCAGCTGCTTGCTGAGATTTATAGCGAAGGAATAAATTGCAAGGCACACGTGGGGCATTCACAACAAAATTGAGAATACTGTACATAATATGTTTTAACACATAAAGAGCTAAACTTAAAATATTAAATGTTATATGAATGTCCAAAAATATATAATTTGTTTAAATAGGCCAAAAAAACTTTGATATATCGTATGCCACTTTTCTATTGAAATTATCATTTTTAAACATAATTGTTATTATTTCCATTTCATTTTTATTATCCACCGCACAAGTAGATTTTGTGTATCTAATGTCCTCTCTTAAAGGGACAATCTTAATGTTCCAATTTAGTGTCACAAAAGAGTGCAAATTAAAGTATTTTGTGAATATTTTAAAGTGCATTTTTTACAATATAAAAACAACAAATTTACCTTTAGAATAAGCTTCAGATCCACAGCTGCAGCAGAATGCCTGCTCCATGGTCCAATGTTTTGCACCATTTATTGGTTGCTTGCAGCAACTAGTGGTAGGAAAGCACTACTATTAAAATCAATGGGAGAGCTTTCTGCGCATACACACACGGGATCTTGTTAAACCCCCTTCAACCCTAGAAGAGCCACTGCTGGAGCTAGCTGGTGGTCTATCACGTGCTCAACACATTTCATGCATGACAAATAGGTGGGGGGGTATAGAAAGGGGGCAAATGCATGGAGCGATTCTGTAAGGATCACGGTGACATTTTAAGGGACCACGTAATCAGTGAAATGAGGCAGCCCTGGCACTTTAAGGCCAGTGGCCACCTGATGGCGTAAGTGCAGCTGACATCGGTATATAAAGACCCCACACACTTTGTTTTTATGCTCATATAGTGCCCAGCTGCTGGCTGCAAGCTGCAGCCCCCGATCTGAAGTGGCAGACTGGGTAAGTGTGTGGGGCTTGTGGCCATCGGCCCACTGGACATTTTAGCTTCAAACAATAAAAGACTATAGGGACATCAACTAGTTTATATTTTCTGCGTTACCCCCACCCACCACAAATAATAATCTTCTCAGTATGTTGGTTAACACAATGGATGCCTTCATAGAATTTTCTAAAGAATCTTCAACAAGGGAAATGTAAAAAAATTACAATATTGTAGACGGAGCTTATGATGTCAGCTTTTTATGCATGAAGCTTCAAAACCACTCATGCTCGTCTTGGATAGAAACACTGATAGTTCTTACACCCAGGGGGCTATGTACTGAAACAGCCAGAACTGCTTTATTATAAAGCCAATGGTCGTAAACACTATTTTAAGGTGCTTGCGACTTAAAACTATCATTTGGTTTAGTACATTTACCTTGCTGTGTCTTAAAAATAGAATTTGCTTTAGTACATTTGTCTTGCTGTGTCTCAAATGTAATGTTTGCTTGAGGAAACCTAACAGACACTTGCGGTTTGATTCTGAAGTGAACAAAGCTATACATTTATATTCTTTTGCATATGTAATGCTATATATTTCCAGGAAGGGTTATCGTTACTCTGTAGGTTGGTATCATGCAGTCCCTCAGATTGGGTTGTATAAGAAATTCTATATATTCCTATTTCCCTTTATAAAGCTTTCTTACTAAATCCAGAAGACGTTTATATTTTAAATGATATTAATCAGGAAAAACGAGCACTCTTAAAATTGTATGCTTGCACCAATCAGCAGAAACGTTCAAGGTGTAATTACTAAATACTTGCTACTTGGCCTTAGTATTATTCCACATTTGTCATGATAAGTAAAAAAACTATACCGTTATTAGGTCCAAAATAGCCGTAAGGTTTCCAGAAGCCTAAATGTATTTCTATATAATTTCTGGGTCTCTGAGTGAATGCTCAGATTCTCAGGGCCACGCGAATTGGATGCCTGTGTATTCTACGTTTATTTTATAACATAACATCCAACAAATTCCATTGTTACTTGTATGCCAAGGAAATGTACAGGTCTCCCCTAATTCTATATTTTGGGAATGAAACATTAAGGTTTACTGTCATGCATAAAACAGACATGGGATAAATTGTTGGCCATGCAATAATTAACAGTTTGATAATCTTGGGTTTATGTGTTGGGGTGGGCAATAACAACTTGGCATACTGATGTGTCCTTCTAGGTAGGTGTGATAAATCAACTCAAGGTGGGGAAATAACACCCAACTCATGGCGCATATTCAAAATAGTAGATAACCTTTAATAAATAACACGCATGTTCTATGCTACTGGTGTCAAATATGGTGAATATTACTTTTTTCTACAACGAATGGAAAACCTCATCTCTTGTACCAACAGAGTTTTCACTTTCATTTCTTTCATTAGATGTCAGAGTCTGTAAATCGTCTTACATGACAGAAATTACCTTTTGGCCCACAATAATAAATATCCACTAATATCTATATAGATATCTATAGCTTAATCATTTTCTATACACTGGTAGATCTATGTGGTATGGAGGCTGCAGAGTGAATTAGTAGAAGACTTTTCTTGGTTAGGTATGAAGTGTGAGTGTTTCCTTACTTGTAGTAGCGACCAGTGGGCCTTTCACGTCTCTGGGCGTTCTGACAGCTAAAGCAATGGTTGTTCCATTTATTCCTCAAACGAGAGCTACTTCAGAGGCATACTGTATAAACACAGATAAATGCAGATACATATCTATATATTGTGCTTTTTATATCTATCGTTTCCAGAAGACACATCAAGATTCCATTTCACATTGTCCTCCCAAACACACATAACCGATGCCTTTTACTCGCAAACCTCCTCCCAGGATTAATACGAACTCCCTTACTATAGGCCTTCTTAGGTACCCTTAATATCCTGTGTGAGCTCCCCAAGGGAGCTCTTAAAAGGAGCTGGAGATAAGAGGAGATTATCTCATCCATTCTGTTATCTTGGACTGAGCTGTTTAAACAGAACTGCAATGAATATTACTCAGTATGAAACGAGGTCCTTAAATCTGGCTATTTGTGTCATTATTAATAACCCTTAATTGTAACTCCTAATCATCCCAAAATGATGTTGGTATTACTATTCATGACAAATCTGCCTACCGGGGATTTGCAATTTTTTTTCTTTGTCTGCACTGATTTGAAGGAAAAAAATTAGACCATATGTCACTTCGCATTAAACGTTAAACACTTTACTATTTTGGTCTTGTGTTGTGGAAAAGAAAGAATATTTCTTATCACAGAGTGGAATGGACTTGGTGCAACAGACAACGGACCTCCAGGTACACTGGAGATTAGGTGATATACACTCATGTAGCAGGAATGGACAACAGCACAAACTACCACTCACAGTACCCTTAGCCAGTATCTTTGCCTAGGTTGAGTAGGTCCAGGGTGGCAGTGACAGGGAAGATCTCCCCAACCAGCCAGTTTATACTATGGAGGCTATGTTGGCTGGAGCTGTCCTAGGAAGATAAATACATCTCTGCTTTTAAAGCCAGTTAAAGATGGAAACTAGGCATTTGGTATATTTCACCAAATTTACTAAATATTTTACTTAATACCATTATTCCTAAACTATCATTGCAGAACTTTACCACAGTTGTCATAGAAAAGTCCGTCATGCACCTAAAATACATATCTCTGGAGCAGCTTAAAAAAATATGTCCCCCTTTTCAAAGATGCATTTAAACAACATTTAATTAAGAGAGTTCTTCCACAAAGTTCATAAGTGGTTCTGTTTCCATGTTGACATAGAGACCTATATACATTCCATGTGTTTCAGACCATTGCATGTGATTTGGGATATAGAACCAGGTAATGAATACCCTTATGTTTATACAGCCTACTTAGCAACATGTTTACGGGTATATGTGACCTGGAAAAATTGGTCAACCCATCAATGTATAATTCAAACAATCCAAGGTGCAGATGGCAGGTGGCTCACAAATAAATGAGGGGCAGGTTGTAATCGGAGCACATGTCGGTATATGATCCATATCAGATAACCTGGACCGCCATGGCATTAGGTGCAGATGAACAGAAGACAGGGAGTGGCAGATTTGAATAGCTTCTTATCAGGGAGCAGGTACATAATCATAGGTGACAGGTGTCTGCTCTGTAGAATGGAGTCAGCAATGGGGTCCCATATAAACTCTGCTGGAGTGAAGAAAAAGGTGTTTGTCTGGTGGCAGATGTATTGGGACTCGGAAAAATGGAGAACCAGGTTCAACGTTGCTTAGGGATGTAACTGTAGTGGTGTGAAAAAGCATTTGCAGATCAGCTGAAGCTCCTACAGGGTTTAATTCTATAGACAAAGTTATGTTTTGTGGCAAAACTCAGCACAGCAAAATTATACTGCCCTGCAGAAGAAACAAATAGCCATATATATGAACGGTGGAAGATATGGGACAATTACAAAAAATATTCTGTATGTTTCCACGATGAATACTCCAAATTTAATATTTAACACACGAATCGGTCCTCATAAAATGGCCCATAAACCTTAAGAGAAGTCAATTATGCATCCTATTTTCCTAACAGTGTGTGTCCGCCATTACACCGATGGCCAGTAGCCATAAAGATAGAACTACAGCGGCCACTGCCCAGGAGCATTTCAGTGTGTAATCCCACTTCCCACTGAGCCCTATTCCCCAGAATATGTACAGTAAAGTCGCACATATGTCCTGCCCGAGTATTAAATAGTCATTCCCAAACAATGATTTTGCTTAGCAGCTTGACAGGTGCATTTTCTATTTATTAGACTGGGAAAAGAATACACAGAATATAGGAATCAGAAAAGGCATAAAATACATCTTTCTATCTACGGTATTCTGAAGACAAACACAGATTTTTACTTCTTTTAACTCGCCATGCTTCTTGTCTGTGGTCAGATCTATAATGTACATTGCATTGCTAAAATGAAATCTTTAGGGGTTGATTCGCTAAGTATGAACATTAGGCTTTTGCAACCCCTGTGGTACATTGACGACCAGAAGTCTTAGGGGTGACCCAGCTCCTCTGGTACTATCAATATCATGTCTCGAGACATATAGACTCAAAAGAGGATATGTAGACAGACAGGGTCCTTTTACCTAGATTGCAGGAGGACCCCAGGATTTTGAGTTGCATCAACTCTTGAGTTCAAATTTTGCTATTCGCTAAATTAAATTGAGGAAGAGTATTTGAGAGTGATGCCAAACCAATTGTTTTATATATATATATATTATATATATATATATATATATATATATATATATTATATGGTAAAGCGATAACCCTACATCACAGACATTCTACCTGATACACGGTGACCTCTTGTCCATAGATGATCGCGTGATAGATAATGCAGGGTGACCTTACAGATAAAGTGCCACTTAAGACCGTTACTATAAATCATTAGTTAGGTCGTCACACAGCTCAGGACAGGTTTTAAGGAGAGGAAGACATTTTAGAATTTATGTGGGATAACCTTTTGACTTTACATTATCCAGGACACATTCAGAAAATGCTAGTTCTCCATCTAAGGTAGCCTGACCTTCTGAAGACAATAACCCAGCGCAGTCTGAGTTTGTCCCGATAACCTACCTAATTTAATATAATCTGCAGTCAGGAGGACGCCTTACATTAGTAAGAACCCCAGGACTAGCTTTTTTCTCTAAATCACCGTTTCTCGGGAAGACTCTGAATAGGCAAAATTAAACAGTAGCCACTCTGAAGCAGTATGTGCAATTAGCTCTATACAAAGCCCCGGCCTACAGGAAAATGAACAAAAATTACACCAGCTGTATTCCAATGGGTAGCTAAATGATTTAACTCTTTCAGGCCAGGTTCTCTGTTAGCAAGTGTATTAATGAGGTATCTGCAATTAATTCCTGCAGTAATAACCAATGACACAGCGATCATTACTGTGAGGTAATTTAGTGTGTGTTGGCGAGTGTCCTGTAGGAGTTTAATTGTGACATGGTTCATTATGTAACTGTAATGACCTCTTTGTAAGGTATTAATGTCATTATAACACACTGTCAGTGATAAACCAAGTGATTTACTTATTAGTGTTTAACCTAACGCGCAGCATGACATTAATCGTGTAATGTGACTTTAAATGGTAGAGGAGGAGCCTGATTGACATTTAAATCAACTCATTAAATCATTAAGCTCCTGATTGGATACGTTGTAACGTACATGCAAAGTTATACAATGATTACTGTAAAACATAATCTTTCCCAACCAAAGCGGACTATTACACTCGCCATCTGACACACTGGGCATTTGCCCTATGGGCCGCTAGCCAACAGCACCACATACTTATGCTCAAAGGGACGCTTTTGCTGTAGTGGGAGGTGTGGCTAGGGATAATGGATCTATTTATGCCATTTTGATTGATAAACCCATATTCTGCTGCCTCTGTGCATATGATTCTGACTGATCTGTAGAACGCGGTGATTCTCTCATACCTCGCAAATATTATGAGATCCTAGAAAATATGGGCAGAGGGACTTGGTTCACTGTCCCAACTGGCAACTTTAACTAGGGTCTTTAAAAAAATATATCATGCATGCGAGCACTGATTTTAATGCATCCCCTCAATAAACATTTTCTATAAGTGTCCTTAAAGAGCTATCAGAGCTAGGAGGCAGGAGAATCTTTATCGAAATGGATGATCAGATAACGTAAGCTCATCCCTTGAAATGTAAGGAACGGCAATTTCAAGTTTAAAAGTGGAAACGGTTATTCAAAGTAAGAACAAGACCGTTATCAAATTTAGTACCTACAAGAAAAATGGATCAAAAACAATAGATATATGAAAAAAGCCAGGATGTGTTTTTTACAATGATGAATATTCAGCATTCCTAGAACTGTTCTAAAGACAGATCTGTTGTTGGTCCCCGTTCTGTTTTGTTTCTAAGCAAAATCCGGTTCTTCAACATGATTTTTCCATCTTTGGCATCACCAGCAGCATCAAAGATTTGGGGTAAGTTTGACTAGCTTTAACCAGCTGTACTTCCTTTTCTCTTGTATTTATATGTAACATTGCTATATTTCAAAGGATTTGTATGCTTTTGAGGGACACCACCAGCATCATTGCACACTTCTGATACTAAAACAGTATGTGGCTATGCAAATATTGCATTAGGGTGCGAAACAGCTGTAAATACATTATGTTTCTATGTTGGTTCTTTACCCTTAAATGTTAATACCTTACAGGAGGCTTGTGCTATTTTTCATTGTTAATAGCGCCCTCTAAAGGTGGGTTTAGGTAGCTATGATTAACAGTTAAAGGCACAGTGATGCCCTTTTAGCAATGTTTATGTCTATCCTTCCTATTTTTGATGTTATATGCAAATTAATCCAGTAAGTAAAAAATTACAATAATTGAAGTTCTGGTACCACTCGCACCCAGCAATGTAGTGAGTACTAGTGTATTATTTAGGGCCCCCCAGGCAATGATCTCACAGAGCCTCCCAGTTGAAGACCTCCTGCAGTGCTGCTGCTTGTTCCTGGTTAGGAGGAGTGGTGGCGTCCAGATAACACATAAATATCATATATTATACCGAACAACATTTGGAAGACATCATGCTCAGTGACTGAATAGAAAGCATGTCATCACAGGGATCCACAAAGCACAAAAAGGATCCAGTCACAGGGTAAATGTTGCCTTTAATGTTTGTATTTCTAGACATCAGGCCCAGACTGGCTTTCTGGTACACTGGGCAAATCCTGCAGTTACAGATAAAGATTTGCAGTGTGCACATACTAACGTGCATGCCTGTGCCTCTTACATACAGTCTTGGCAAGCTTCCCATGGCAGCAGGGCTCATGACTGAATGGAAGGTTGGTGTGGAGGAGAGATTAATATTAGCAGGAATTAATTTTGGCAGTCCACCTGGGTAGAAAGAGGCGGTAAAAAAAGGACAATATATCACACCTATTTTTCACCTTTAACTCCAATGTCTGTTCCACAGCACCTCCCTCACCCTTCAATGTCTCCGTCCAAGAGCCACCTACTTTTTTGGGAAACATACAACCTTTGCTCCAAGCTCTCTCAACCATCATCCTAATCAAGCCACCTGAACGATCAACAGCCTCAACAGAACATTTAAGGTTAGTTGAAACCAAAGATTTCGGACAGTAGTGGGTATTGAATGTATAACAAATACTTTTTGCTGCATATGTTGGACAATGTCAAGTAAAATCACACATGCCCCGAACACGGAAGCCTCTGGCTAGACATAATATAATATACAAACAGTATAGTTACAGATTGCTGCAACTAAATACTTACTAGGTTAGAAACTGGTCCCTAGGACCAGACATTTATACAAACAGCTTTTTTTATGGATTTACCTCTAGGACAGGAAATCAGAGTTATCCCAATGTACAGATTTTTCTATGAACGATTTCAGTTGCTGAGCTGAAACCAATTAGTCTCCTGGTGTATCTACATAAATAATAGATGCCTCAGAGATGAATGTCTATTCCAAATGGTGTAATTACCGTGAGATAATTCCATCTCTAAATATGATAATTCTTTTATTTATAAACTTGTGCTCTGCATCATTACACAGTTCCAGGCAGACCGTGCAGAACGTGGACCAGGAGACATTCTCAAATAAGAAGAGAAGGTTTGTGTGTCTTAGTGGATTCTGGGGATGTTTGACAAATCGTATCTGGCCCCTGTTTTATGATGATCCTGTGGAATATGTACATTTTACAACCTGATGCATTTTGCTTCCTCAGAGATGGAATAAATATAAGTAAACACAATTGTAACGAAATGTGGCATGACCAAAATTTCCATCCCCTACATTGTCATCCCATATTCCACCACAATCATCCCTCTTCGTCGTCATGCTCCCTAACATAACTTCTCATCTCTATACTCATACGATATTTCCTCCTCATCTTAATATCCTTTTCTTAGCATGCCCCATCACTAGGACATAACAAGAAACAACAGGGGACGGTTAGTGAAATTGCCATGGCGGCTCTGACTTCACAAGCAACATGTCCCACATTGCCACCTTTTTCCTCAAACAGTTGTGAGTGCCACCTTTGCCCCAAAATGGCTTATTTGTGCCATCTTAGCCCATCTTTGGGTGTCGTGGCCTCGACCATTTATGTATGATTAGATGGTCAGCCTCAAGACTAGTCCAGCCCTGCACTGGAATACTGGTGGTGGTGGTGGGGCATGAGAATGATAGGGGTACTGGTGTTGGGGAGCATGTATATAATGGGAGGGCATTAATACTATGGAGAGAATACAAATGGTCAGTGCCATGTAGATGATAGGAAAACAATGGTGAAGAGGTAGGTATCTTGGTGATGAGGGAATACTGTTGATGCAGGCATGCCAATGATGAGGGTGAGTATTGGTAGTAAGTAGATGAAGAGGATGTGTGGGAATACTGGAAGTAATGGAGACATAATGAAGATAAGGGGATAGTGGAGGAAGCATATTGGGGTTAGAATGAAATCATTATCTATCTCTTTTGTACCCATATCACTGTTAATTTATTTCTTTATATGAATATATTGTGCTAGTTGTGTCTTTCAGTGTGAGTTATTCACGCAAGGTATTCCATGTGGATAGCAATGGGGAAATAAAGTGCACAGGTTCTGCTTCTAAACAGATCTCACTCAGGTCACTCTCTGGATCACATTCGACTTCACGAGGCTCCCAAGAGACGTTTTGACTTGTCACAATATGGCAAAAGCTCAAGGTGTTCAAACCTACTCCGACTATAGGAACAGCGGGAATTCAATCTGTCCCCAGCTATTATCCACAGCTATATTTCCAATCTCTTGGGAAGAGCTCTCTCCATATTGTTCGACTCTGACTTCTCAGACAGACTCCTTATCACGAAAAGTGCTGTATGTCTGGAGCCACATACCCATTATTACTTTTATTATTTGTTTATTAGTAATGCACAACATGTTTTACAACAGTAATAACCAAATGCCATTAACCTCTTCCTCATCTAGATATGCCAGTGAGTAAGAGAATGTTAATATAGAATTTACACAGGAAAACATTTACTTTTGTCAAAATAACTGATTATATATGTGAAGAAGAGACCTCTGAGCCCTTGAAACTGTTAAACAGCTACACACACTGGCTTTTCCTGTAAATGATAAAAGTTTTGGAATATTTATTATTTTATAATTAGTTTTTTAATAGTTACCTATTTCCTAGCTATTTTTATGACATTATTTATTCAAGCTATTTATATTATTCTCAGCCATCTGTTTTTGTTGCATTATGCACGTTATTCTTTTAAAGAAATTTAAATTCATAGTCAGCTTAGTGAATACTGGCAATAGATTGTCACTTTGAGAATACCATTGCGATTAGTTCATAGACCTTTTTATTTGTGTGTTACAACTAACAAATGAAACGAGGAAGAAGCAAAGGTTTTCCTAATTAGCTATTGTAGTGAATATCAATGTAATGATGATTGTTGGGTAAATATACAGTAATTAATGACAATAAAACATATCTATATATATCTATATATACACTCTAATTATATTGTATTTTTCAGGCTTGCTGATGAGAGTCAGCTTGATTTTAATGAGACAAACAAACATGGAAAGTGACGGCAGATAAGAACCATTCAGCCCATCTAGTCTGCACAACCTTTGAATACTTTCTTTAGTCCCTGCTTACCTTAGGCTTGCTTAACCACCTTCACGGCATTAAAATCTACCATTTCTGTTGGAAGGCTAGTCCATGCATCTACTACCGTCTCAGTAAAGTAATATTTCCACATATTACTTTTGAACCTTTGCTCCTCTAGTTTAAGATTATGTCCTCTTGTTGTTGTAGTGTCTCTCCTCCTTTATCATCTTGATTCCCATTAAGGAGAGATAGAGGGAGGTAGGGACTAGGGAGATGGATATGGACCGAGGGAGATAGGGAAGGACTAGGGAGAGAGATGGATAGGGACAGAGGGAGAGAGAAAGCAGAAGAGAGAAATGGAGGGATTAGGGAGCGAGATTAATTAAATCTTGAAAGCCAGAAATGTATTTAATATACTAGAACATCTGGAGATTCCTGCAGATACCATATGTGCAATGGTATTGTATGATTCTGATGAACACAAATACCTACTACTCCCTCATGGGCAGTGCCATTGGTTGTCCTGCCCTCTCTACCTCCCTAGGTCCAGAAGTAGCAAGCCTTGATCTAATTAAGATCTTACTCAAACCACAGAAATAATCTCTCAGTGGAGAATGCACAGCCCTCCAACATTTCAGTCTTCCAAATTGGGTCATCTGTGTTTGGGTGTTTGGATAGAGGTGAGGAGAGGCTAGGTCAGGTGCGGAAGCGGTTGGGTTCCGTTGCAGAAGTAGCCAATTTATAAGAATTTTACATATTGCCATCAGGATTTATAGAGTTAAATAACTTAAGGTGGTATTTCCATAATGGCTTTTTTGTGAACAGATTTTAGAGATCAGAGGGTCTCCTCGGCCCATTATCCCTATTTACCATAAAAGCGGGACAGTTAAGCTACGCGGGACACAGCCGGAAAATCAGAACCGATTTCCGTACACTTGGTATGCAGACTAGAAATTCAAACTATACTTATGATTCTTTTTAAAGATTCAGTTAACAAAACTAAAGTTATATATTATTTCTCCATATTGTCTGTATTTGTTATAGAAATTTTAAAAACAATATGCTATACAAAGTTGTTTTTCTGCCTTGAAAGCCGATTATTTTCTGTATGGCAATAAAATATAAAACGGGGGAAAAAAAAGAAATATAATGGAAATATTAAACAAAGCAATGCTACCGTACCCTGTTTCTATTAATACTGTGAAAATCACTCACCTTTTAAGATCACTATAAGCTTTTGGCATTTATGTACTTGTTCATGTATTTTTTTCTATTCTTTTTCTTGGCTGAAATAAGTTCCAGCAACTCCCTATCATTTGATCAAGTATAAAAGAATAAACAAAATACATTTGAATTTGCCCAAAGGCTCCTTTGGGGATGGGCTGGTCCTGGACAAAATGGCACCACAGGAAAGAATAATGGCCCCCATGCCATTTTATCATTTTGGATAGCATTATGTTTTTACATAATTATTGTTTTAGCCAAACATTATTGTGACCTTTAGGGATGTAGAACATCATGATATAGCCAGTCCCAGCAAATATTCTGAACTTGAAGAAAGAGAGGTACATTGTATCCTCCCCTAGCAAAGCAGACCAGGGATTGCCACCCCATTTGGACTTGTCTACCTAGAAAGGATACTGCATTTGCTCGAATATAAGACAAGTTTTTTTCTGAACAAATGCTCTGAAAAATACTCCTCTTGTTATATTCAAGGTCGTCTTATAATCGGACCTCAAATAGACTAAGACCTAAATAAGACTAAGATCCAGGTCCCCGCAGCGCTACAGGCCAAGTAGCAGCAGAGGTTGTCTACACGCATCGTGAAGACCTTCCCTAGCTGTCCCCCTAGCCACCAGGGAGTCTGGAGCATAGGGGACAAGTCTAGGGATGCATGGGTAAGCCGGGGGGGCATATAGGGAGGTATAATGCATATTGGAGGGCAGAGTGTAAATTAGCGGGGTATAAGGCATATCAGGATTGCAGAATGGCATAAAGGGGGTATAATGCATATCTAGCGGGGGAAAGTGGCAAATATGGGGTATAAGGCATATCTGGGGGGCAGAGTGGCATACAAGGGGGTATAAGGCATATCTGGGGGCAGAGTAGCAAGCCGTGGGGCATATGTGCACAACTGGGGGGCATGTTGGCAAATAAAATGCATTTTTCTCAATCATAGTTTTTATTAAATATGAAAAAATAGTTTACGTGTGAATTAATATTTACTAGTGAAACTTTTTTCCTATAGGGTAGTCTTATATTCAGGCTTTTTTTTTTCAAATGAATATTCGAATTTTGGGGGGTCATCTTATAATCGAGCAAATACAGTACGCAACTTTCTAGGATCCACATAATTCAGGCACAGCTGATCCTAAGTGAAGAGGTCACTCTATGTAGGTAGGCAGGCAGGCAGGCAGGCAATTCAGGATGTGTTTTTGGGGTACCCAACATTAATAAAACCATTAGTGAATATGAATACCATGAATACCACTATGGTAACACTATTATTTGATTTACTTTTGCAGCAGCTTCAAAATCCACTAGCAATTTTGAATCAGTCTCCTCATCATCTCACATACATATATATGTAGCATTGTGCACTTTAATTTATGCTTGGACTTGTTCCCTTCAATAGTTTCACTTGTAATTTTCGCAATTTGGATTGCTTCTTTGCATGATGTGTGTTTAAATGAATTGACAGTCCATTCTGTCTTAAATCATTTAGATGCATCTTTCTTAATATTTCTTTTATACTACAGGGGAATTGACTATAATAACTTTCTTTTAAATATAATCTAAAAGCGATATTTTTCCTTGTGCTCCTAACCAGAAAGCATTTTTGTGTCCATAATCTTCTGTTTTTTTTCTGAGGTGATTAAAAATGTCATCCCTGTTAAAAGGTACTGGTTCAACAGCCGAAACAGAGGTATGACCAGCCCCTAGGTATAACCAGCAAACCTATCCAATACACTTGTGGAAGAAATTATGCATTGTGTGTAGATTTGTCACGAGAAATAAGTTCATTGCCGTCAACTTCCCAGGCCCAAATACCTGGAGCTCTACCTATCTGAGGAAGAGGCTTTGGGAGATAGCCTTGTATAAGGGCACAAACCAATAAATGGGCTAGGAGAGGAAGTAGGCAAGTAGTGGATATGGCTAATCACTTAACCTGGAGACTCCAGGTCAAACCTAGAGCATTATGAAGGGCCACCATCAAGGAAGTATGCCTGGTTTGTTTGCATGTTAGTGCCTGGCAGGGCCGGATTAAGAGCATCATGGGCCTGGTGCTGAGGATTTTGGTGGGTCTTTTTATGGAAATAAATAAAATACACAGAATAGACAGAATATGAACTCTTCGGCATCCATGTGCACCGAAGAGAACATCAGTGCTCTGCCGATAGTATAAGATAGAATCTTATGTGATGGGATTGGGTGTACATCAGTACACAAAAAAAAATCATCATACACGGGACACCTGAAGCCACAATTTAGTGCCACTAATCCTTTTTAATAAAATATGCAGATTGAAATAGAGTAAATAACACAAAACCTTTACTTTCTAGGCCTATAAAGTTTTGACCTCTGAAGTTACTACAAATTCAGAAGGGCGTTCTTATCTCTGGATAAGTAAAAATTAAATAGTTTAATTTATTCCTACAGTAAGTAAAGTGCCAGTCAACAGATAACCAAATACACGCGCCAGGACAGGCTTTGCCACACCGACACCCAGACACACGCACACCAAGACAGACTTTGCAACACTGACATACACACCAGGACAGGTTCTGCCACACCGACACCCAAACACACACATACCAGGACAGGCTCTGCCACACTGACAGCCAGTGAGTGTCTGTGTGGGCATTGCGAGTTTCTGGATGAGTGTGTGTTCCCTTCCTGAGGTCAGGCTCTGGATCCATCCCTGAGTCAGCAGTGAAGCTGCACGCACTGCCATTGGAGCAGTGAGACAGATGCGTTGTGCTCCAACCACAGGACCTCACCAATGTAAGTGATGGGAGAAAGGGGAGAGACAGATGGTGCTGGGCAAGTTCTCTATGTGCAATATGAGTGCCAAGTGGTGTGTGCAACCTATGATCTATGCCAGCAATATAGGCGGTGTTAATACACGGGGGCAAGTCATGCGCTCACATGATCCCGCCCCCCAACGGTAGTATACAAGGGGTAGAGCCAAATGGGCAGCAAAATCAGGTTTTACCTAGGCTGACAAAAACCCTGGCATCAGCCCTATATGTTACTGAACATATGTCAGTGTGTGTATACGTATATTAGTTTATGTGTTTGTATGTATAGGAGGAGCTTGGGGCCACATAGTCTAACACTATAGATATATTCACACAATCACTTACACTATATATAAAATGCAAGAGTCGGTGAGTGGTTAAGTGTATGTGGTTCAGTATCGTACCCAGCGGGGGGGCGGTCCGCACCGGGTGCCGCTCATCAGGGGGGTGCCAACAGTAATGTCCGCCACTGGAGGAGCAGGCTCGCAAGGGAGCGTTATCGGAGGACTTTAATAGACCTCCGGCTCCCTTGAGTGATTTTAAGCCGGTTCATGGATCCCGGCGCACAACACTGAAGCCGCGCCAACCGCTGTCAGTGCCCTCTGAACGGAAGAAGACAGAAGAACTGAAGAAGAGGAGCAAAGAGGAGGAAAAGGAGCTGTAACTAGAAAAGAGGAAAGGTAGGAAAACCTTCAGTGAGAGTGGATTTGTATATGTGTGGATTTGTATATGTGTGGATTTGTATATGTGTGGATTTGTATATGTGTGGATTGGTATATGTATGGATTAGTATATGTGTGGATTAGTACATGTGTGGATTAGTAATGTTGTGGAATTAGTCACATGGTGTGGGATTGGTATATGTGGGTTGGTATATGTGTGGATATGTGTGTGGATTTGTATATGTGTGGATTGGTAAGTGTGTGAGAGTGATGGGTGTTATGCTGTACCATTTCCAATGTCTTTTTCATGATCTAATTATGCTCTAAAAGTACATCATAACTCCCATCACTCTATACTGTTCCATACAGTGGCAGAGCTGGGAGGCAGAGGCCTTGCACCCCCACCGCAGGACTCCTGAAAGGTAAGTGAACTTCAAAGAGGGAGAGGGTAGATAGTTAGGAGGGGGTAAATAGGGAGAAGGGAGTGAGACAGGGGAAAGGGGGTAGATAGGGAGAAGGGAGTGAGAAGGGGTGGATAGGGGAGAAGGGAGGGAGAAGGGGTAGATAGGGCAGAAGGGAGTGAGAAGGGGTAGATAGGGCAATCATACTCCTATCATGCCAAGTCTGCGAGTACATCCTGGAATCTGGATATGCCTGGGCATGATAGGAATGTGATTGCTGTTCCGGCGCTCAGCTGTGAAGCGCGCACCACGGGAAGACGGACGCCTCCCGCTCCCACTGCAGGACTCAACAAGGTAAGTAAGGGGAAGGGGCAGAGGGGGATCAGTGAGAAGGGGCAGAGGTGGTAGATAGTGATACAGGGGGATAGATAGTGAGAAAGGGGAGTTTTGTTACAAGTTTTTATTCCTTTTTTGGGATGGGGGGGGCGCCAGAGGAGTAGTCCGCACAGGGCGCCAGAACACCTAAGGCCGGCTCTGGTTGAGATACAAAAGCACTCTTGGTTTATTTATAATACCACTTCTTTGCTGCTGTGGTGCACAAACGGCAAGCCCTTTACGTCTCCTACCTTCCAGGGACTAAAAACATCCATGCCAATGCTCTGTCAAGGCAATTCTCTGAGTTTTGACCACCATCTGAGCCGCACAAATTGATGTTCCTGCTGAAAACACCCACTGGGCTTTGTTTTGTACTGGTAAATCTCCTCACAAAGGTACTCAACATTTACCACAATACTAAAGCAGCGAGTCATCCCAGTAAAAAAACAGCTTGTTTGGTCAGTCTCCTGCCTTTTTTGGTGGTCTGATCTCCATGCTGATGCTGCCTCCGTAGCTGCCTGCTCATTCTGCACACAGACCAAAACACTGACGCCTTCTAGTGGACCTTCTCCAGCCCATCCTCAGTGGAGAGAGACCATTGTCCCATCTTTTCATGGATTTTATAGTGGAACACGCTCCAATGGTAACACGGTGATCCTTATGGTTGTCGATCGGTTCTTCAAGAAGACCAATTGTGTCCTTTTCAAAACATGGCTACATGGGTTACCTAAGGTTATAATCTCTGATTGGGATAGCCAGATTGTGTTGAGATTCTGGTGGGCCTTTCCTGCACAAATGGGTATCTAGCTCTCCTTCTCCTCGGCCTACCACCCCGATTGAATAGGCCAAGCAAGCTTTGGAGCAATTTCTGAGATGCTATATTTCAGAACAACTGGTCGGCCCTACTACCCTGGGTGGAGTTCACTCATAATAGTTCTTTCTCTGCCCCCTACCCCATGATACCTGATTCGTTCATGGTATTACAGGCCTCAGTAGACGTTAAGGTTAATGACTGTTACAGGTCTCAGTAGAAGTTAAGGTTAAGGATTTAACTACGCAGTACTAGTAGTTTCTGTTACATGAGATTTTTTAAGATTAGAATGTTTTTTTTTAAGATTAGACTGGTTTTGTTATTCTGTAAAAACAGCTTGGCCTTGGTGATTTTCGTCTTTTTCGATTTTTTCTGACCGTTAGTACTCTTTTTGAGGTAGCTTGTCGGGGTTGAGGAGAAGGACCCAGTAAGCAGGATCCGAAACGTAGTTGTTATGAAATAACCAAGGGTCAGGGCTGGAGACGGCAGCGAAGTCATAGTACAAAAGGCAAAGGTTGGGACTGGAGACGGCAGCGAAGTCGAGGTACAAAAGCCAAAGGTCGGGACTGGAGACGGCAGCAAAGTAGTGGTACGAAAGCCAAAGGTCAAAACTGGATAACATAGGAAGCACAGCAAAACGAATAGCTCTAGCTAGCACAATAATTGAGCACTGAGTGAAAGTCAGTGCTGCTTTTTAAAGCCACCACTAGGTGTCGCCCCACCCCTGTGCGTGGCCTCGTTAACGCGCGTTCCCCGCCTTCTCCATTCAGGAGTGAATAAAGGAAGGTGGGGGCGCGCATGTGCGCTCTTAGATTCAGCCTAACTGATGCCTAACAAGTAGCCTTTTTCTTCACTATGGCAGACTTACTCAGCTGATGTTTAATCAACTGCCTTTCAATCTCTGCTACCACGGTTATCCACCTGTCTTTGCCTTTCAGGCTATTTAACAGCTAAGGCTTATTTCCTCCTTGCCCTTGTGTTTGTTCCGGCTACCAAGTGCGTTCCTTAGTATCCTGTGTATACCTGGCTTCGCCTGACTTTCCTCCTGGCTCCTGTTCCTCAACATCCCTACCTTGACTTTCTTGATCTCGGTCCTCCTACCCCGGCTGAACTAATTACCCTCTTTGGCTACGGTCTTATTTTGGGGATCATGATTTTGGTCCCTTGCCTTTGTCTTAATAAAGGGGTCTTAATATTTTCTATTTTCTGTGTCTGTCTGCTCCCTTACAATATGCAGCTATTGTTAAACTAGAAACAAAATAAAATCTGGCTTACAAATTATTTCCACATATTAGTACACAATGAAGGATTTTATTAATATAAGATGATGATATTATATGCAGAAAATCCTTATAGTATCCTTAGACTCTTCACTGCAAAAATAACTCTCTACAGATTCTCTGTGTCTCTTCTGGAGATGTCACTGAATGTCCAATTGTTCTGGTGTCATTATAGATTTCATAGTCATTTCCACCCTAAAGAAGAAACACAAATTAAAAAGGTGAATTTTAACAAACTATTATTTGTAATTTTACTATTTTATCATTTTTAAATGTGTTTATTAAAATGACCTATACCCTCTGGGGTTTTGTAGCAGAGAAAGAAGGACTCTGTGGCAAAACTAGCATGACCCTTCCTAAACTCCACTCCCTCTCTCATCAAACCAAAAGTACAAAGGTAGGGGACCGTTTATCTTTTGTCAACAATAACTTAATGTGGCTTGTAGCACCAACAATATAACATAGTAGACTTGTGCAAATGGACCATAAATGTTCCAGACAAGTTTTTCATTTAGTTGTTTGTCCATTTGTTTTCAGACAACTAGTTTCCTGTAGAATCCTCCCAGCATTTGCAAAGGTTACACATCATAAATTTAACGGGTCTTGAATGCTGTCACACTCATGATGGCTGGAGTGTCAATTCAATGACCCAGATGGGACAAAAGGCTTAGTTGTGAACAGATGGGAACTTTTTTTAACTGTGAAAAGTTGTGCACCACAGCATTTTGTGAAAAATGTAAGTATGACTTAGTACCTCCAAACACTTCAGACACATGCCCTAAAAATGACTAATCATATCATACATGCATGAACTCCTAGAAAATGCATCTTATACAGCAATTACTCACCTGGTCAGTTTTATCCCCAAAGAAGTATATTTTAGAAAATCCATCATTTTCTAGGATTGTCAAGCAGTAGGTTTTATCCCAGCCTCTGGGGAATACATCAAAACTTATCTGTCCTCCTTTTATTGAAACATAAACATTTAATAAGACACATTTAAAATAATTTTAGTTTTAACTTTTGTCAAAATGATCGCATTTGAGAATGTTTCATACCTATTGAAAATGTTAGTCCTTTTCCTGCAAATTCTTTCTGTAAGTCCGCTACAAACTTGTCCCTAAAATGTTCCCTCTAAAAAAAAAAAAATGCTTTGGTTTCACACAAATACGCAAAATAAATGCTTAAAATATGAACTGTACGTCAATGTAAACAACTTGATTTGGAATTGTTTATCTCACTGAAGTAAATTATTATTACGATTTATTTTTTTATATAGTGCCAATAAATTCTGTAGCGCTGTACAATGGGTATACAGGACATAACAAGTAGTATATAACATAACAATTTGAATTACACATAGGGATGCACCAATATATCGGTAGCTGAAACGTATCAGCTGAAAATAGCATTATTGGCAAAATGCCAAAATAAAAAAAAACGGCTGAAAATAATCATCCACAGGCGCCCTGCTGTTTACCTCTGTGTTGTTGAAGGGACGCAGGAACCCAGCAGAGTCACGTGAATGTACATCACTTCACATGACTTCGCTCCGGTCCTGTTCCCCTGTCCCGACAAGAGAGAAGTTCACACAGAGTGCGAGCAACGCAGAAGGAAAGGGCGGACCCTGTGGAAGTCTGCGAATGGCACTGGAAGATCTGCAGTTCAGGTAAGGGTGGGGGAGGGTGTATGAACGAGTATGCGTGAATGAGGGAATGAATGTTTGTGAATGAGTAAATGAATTAATATGTGTGTGATAGCATGGATGTGTAGGGGGGCAGGGCACAGGGAGGTTGTTAGTGATGCGCATGTATTGGCTGCTTGTGCATGATAGGAGTGTGATTGCTATATTAAATATATATGATTGCTAACAGCAATCACACTCAGGTCTGGACTGGGATACCAGGAAATTTCTGCAGGCCGCTTTAACTTCATAAGGCTGCCAGCGGAGGCGGTCTTACAGCTACACAACGGCTGCTTTGAACTTCGCGGCCGGGTGGCCACTTTGAAGACGTGAGGTTCAAGGGGCGGGCTCACAGAAGGTGTTCCTTGTGACAAGGAGAGGGTCGTCACATCGGACGAGAGCAGGAAAAAAGAAAAAACAAAAATGTGAGTATTACCAAAAAAATAGTTCGGGGTTATAGGAAAGCAGACCCATATTCAAGGGAGGGGGGTGGCTGGGGGTAATACACCTGGCAGTGTATCACATTAACCAATTTAAAAGGGGTGGGGGCATCAAACAAGGGAGGGGGTTGGCTGGAGCATCACATAAATCAATACACAAGGGTGTGGGGGCATTAATGCACAATCAATAGTAAAGAGGGCCTGGTTGGGACATCAATACAAAAGGGGCAGTTAATGACAAAGCAGTGTAGAAAATGCTTCAGTGTGGCAGAGCCTGTCCTGTGTGTGTGTTTGGGTGTCGGTGTGGCAGAGCCTGGCATGTATTTGGTTGTCTGTTTCCTGGCACTTTACTGTAGGAATAAACTGAACACATTTAATTTTTACTTATCCAGAGATAAAACACCCTTCAGAATATGTAGTCACTTCACAGGCCCAGAAATCAGTGAGAGGAAAAGTAAAGGTTTTGTTATTTACTCTATTTCAGTCTGCATATCTTATAAAAAAGGATTAGTGGCACTAAATTGTGGCTTCGGGAGTCCAGAGTATGATTACTTTTTTTAGTGTACTAAGGTACTCCCAATACCATCAGATAAGGTTCTATCTCATACATCTGAGCGCTGATGTTATCTTTATCCAGTACAAATGGATGGTGAGGAGTTAAGATTCTGTCCATTCCCAGGTACTTATTTGGGCCTTTCCTGGGATTTTAATAATAATTTTATATAGTTTTAAAAATCACACTCCTATCATGCCCAGGCATATCCAGATTCCATGGATCAGAGGTTGCCAGCTGACACCAAGGAATATAGAGGAAGCATTGATTGTAAAATATATCAAAATGTAATCCATAGACCATAAAATCAAAACATGAGGTACATAAACAGGCATAGGGTAGAAAAACAGGCTAGATGCTTAACGCGTTTCGCACAAGGAAGTGCGTAATCATAAGCAGCCAGCTCTATAACCAAATACACAACCTTTATATACAAAAAAATAAAAGCATTTAAGTATTAAAGATGAAACAGGTGTGTAATTGGATAAGGTGGCAGGAGTGATAGCTCCTAATTAACAAGAAGTGCACTTGTAGAGGAAACTGAAAATGCATATATAGATTTAAGTTTAAATCTCCTCCCACAAAACAATGGCACCCTTTATATGCCAAACCATGCAAAGATAAGGGAAACATTGAAAGGACAAAAACTATAGAGCATCTATACAGCAAAATGCTATTATCATGAAACAAATCAATACAATTGTTGCAAGTGTTTTATAAGGGAGTAATGCATAAAGTAATTAAAGTATAAACAAAAATCAAGTTAAATAATATTAAATACAGCACAAAAACAAAGGCTTACAACACCTGGTATTTCCAGGCAGTCTCCCATCCAGGTACTAACCAGGCCTGACTCTGCTTAACTCACAATACGAAGTTCGCTGTTATACTGGTTAGAATCATTCTTTATCCAACTTAACATAGGTTAAAAATTAAAAAAAAAAATAAAAAAAAATAATAATTTTTTTAAAAAAATACTGTTTAAAAAAAATAAAAAAAATATGGTAAATGTAAAAAATACCACTGTCACCATAAAAAAGTAATATAAAAAGTTTTTAATGAGCAAGTCCTACAATTCTTTATATTCACAAAAATTCCTGCATGGAAAGAGTTAAAATATTGGCATTATAAATGCCCATGGGGTGTCTAGTTTTAAAAAAATGTATGAGTTGATGGGGTAAATTGAATTGGCCAGGTTGAAAGATGTCCCAAATATGGGGACATGGGGGCAGTAGGATCTGATGTCTAAATGGCAATAAAAATACACACCTCACAAAGGTGGCCTTTTACCTCCCAAATAACCCAACAAACCCACGGATGCGGGGTATCACTGCGTTCACAAGATGTTGATGAACACATATAGTTGTTTGACATGGACATATACCAGGAGCTGTAAATTTATACCTGGAGTACAAAGTGTGTGAAAAAAATACAAAAAAAAATTTACGACCATAAAGTTTGACAAAGGCTGATGTATTAACCATTTCTATGAACTGGTGCAGCTTTGGGGAAAAATGGTTTTGAAATAGCAAAACGCTACTGGTACTTATTTCCCCATAACATGCAGAAAAAAAACCCATAAAAACACTGGGTATTTCTAAACTCAGGACAAATAGTAGAATCTATTTAGCAGGTTTTTCATTAGTTTTTTGCAGATGAGTAAAAGTTTTTTGTTTTAAAAAGTGAAAAATTTATCATTTTTTATAGTAAATTAGATATGATAAAAATAATGGTATCTAAAGAAAGCCCTGTTTGTCCTAAAAAAACCCAATATATAATATGTGTGGAAGCATGAAATTAGAAAGAAGAAAATCACAGCTAAACAGCAAGTATGTAAATGGAAGTGTAATTGTTAACAGTCAGCAATCACGCTCCTATCATGCCAAGACACCATGTATATGAAAATATAGAAATATAAAATTATGATTAATAACGGCAATTAAACTCCTATAATCTGAGTGATTCCTGCATGTGATGGCTGCCTGGGCATTATGGCAGTCAGAGTGATTGAATGACACCATGTATATGAAATGTGGGGATAGGCTTGTGGGATATGATCACACTCCTATCATGCCCAGGCTCCAGAATGTACTGGCTGTCTGGGCATGATATGAGTGTGACTGATGTTAGCTGTTAGCAATTGTTGTTAGCAATCACAGCCCTAACATGTTCTGGTAGCCAGTACATTTTGGACTCTGGGTATGATAGGAATGTTCCTGTCTCGCGTCGCCCGAGTACCCGCTGCATCGCAATCTCGTACGGAGCGTGTTGCTTGAGTACCCACGGCGTCACGGTCCTGTCCGGGATGCGTCGCCTGGGTGCTCGTGGCGTTGCGCTCGTGTTCGCAGTACATCTCCCGAGTACCCGTGGGTAGTGGGTACTCGGCACTTACCCCACCAAGGTCTGTGCAGCGCTGCTGTGTCCTCATACACGGCGCTTCACAAGAACGAACCGCCGCAAAGTGAAGGACGCCTACGGCGCTGCACGCCACGCCCCCCTTCTGATCCCACACCCCCGTGGAGACGTTGTCACGGTTGGGGGAGGGTTCTAGAAAGGGCGGCTGGTTTAAAAAGTGAGCACTCATACTCATACTTGTGTGTGAAATCACCTCATACTTGTGTGTGATCCTATCGTACCCAGATTCCACATTCCAGCATGTACTTTTTTCAGATTCGCTCTAGCTGTTATCACTGCACTACCCCAGCAAAGGGCATTCATAGAAACATGGAAAGTGACGGCAGATAAGAACCATTTGGTCCATCCAGTCTGCCCAATAGAAACATGTCAGAGGTGTGGAAATATTTCCAAGTTTCGGATAAGGATCTCAAATTTGTAAAGCCCTGCTGCCGAAATAAGCAAGGGGCGAGGGGCATAGGAGGTAGAGTTCAATTAGAGGTCAGCAATAGAGTTCAATGTAAAGTTGAAAAGTTCATGAGTGCTTCTTTAAAAAAAAAACAAAAAACAAATTCAGCTGGAATGCAAAAAAAAAAAGAAAAGCTAAATTAAAAGTCCACGTCCTGTGTATGTGTCTTTATTTCAATATGTATCGGTGTGGTGGTTACAATATCCCTTACAACTACATGCAATCTGCAATGTTTGTTCAGCAGAAATTTTGAGAGGAGATACAGTGCCTAGGAGCTTTTCCACGACAGTTTGATACACCACCTGAAAACACGACATCCAATTCAACATTCAGAGTACATTAATGTAACAAAGCTTAAAAGCACTCCAACTAGCACATCAACACCATCTGTTGCCACAGAAATTTGCCAGTGATAGTGCCAAAGCACATGGCATTATGGAAAAAGTCATGGAATTTATTGCCTTAGATGACCAGCCATTCTCTGTTGTGGAGGACATTGGATTCCGTAGGCTCATAGAACATATCGAGCCAAGTTACACACTGCCAAGCAGATGCTATTTTGCTCAAACCTGTCTACCCGAAATGTTTGAGCATGTTGCAAAACACATTCATGAGCTCATGATCACAGATATCCCAGCTTTAAGTTTTACCACAGATATCATGGGTGACTTTAATCTCCCTGATGTGAACGAAAGTAGCTGGTTGTACCCGGAGTGCAGATATTCTAAACTCCCTACTGGGATTATCTTTAAAACAAGTAGTTGAGGAACCAACTCGTAAAGAGGCCATATTGGATTTAGTGTTCACAAATGGAGATTTGTTAACAGATATTTCTGTAGGTGAAAGTTTGGGATCTAGTGATCATTAGTCTGTGTGGTTTAATATACGAACAGTGACAGAGTCACACCACACAAAAACAAAAGTTTTAGATTTTAGAAAAGCTGACTTTTCTAAAATGAGAATATGTATAGAGGAGTCCTTATCAGACTGGGACAACTTAAATGGCGTTCAGGAGAAATGGGATTATGTAAAAGCTGTATTATTGAAGATAATAGAAAATTGTATTAGGCTGGTCAGTAAGAGTAAAAAATTAAGGAAACCGCTGTGGTACTCTGCAGAACTGGCCAAAATCGTAAAATACAAGAAGTTAGCCTTCAGTAGATACAAAAATACCCAAAAGTGAGGAAGATAGATCTATAAAATTAAGCAGAAAGAGGCAAAGAAAGTTATAAGATCTGCCAAATCACATGCAGAAGAGCAAATTGCCCTCAGTAAAAAATGGAGATAAAACATTTTTTAGATATATAAATGAGAAAAGGAAAGATAAACAAGGATTTGTTAGACTAAAAACAAAAGGAATGTATGTAGAAGAGGATAAAGGTTTAGCTGACTGCCTCAATTAATATTTCTGTTCAGTTTTTACATTCGCATGCCCATTCCCAAAAAAAACCAGTAAGGAGGAGTTGGGCAACTACAGGCCAGTTAGTCTTACATCTGTAGTGGGGAAATTAATGGAAACAATGTTAAAGGTAAGGATTGTTGAACACCTGAAGTCACATGGGTTTCAAGATCAAAAACAACATGGGTTTTCCTCAGGAAGATCATGCCAAACAAATCTTATTGACTTTTTTGATTGGGTGACTAAAGTTAGACTAAAAACAAAAGGCATATATGTAGAAGAGGATAAAGGTTTACTGACTGCCTCAATGAATATTTCTGTTCAGTTTTTACAGATGAAAATGATGGAATGGGACCTCAGTTGGGAAAAAATCATTTGAAATATGTGAGTTTATCGAGGCAGAGGTTCTACTTCAGTTGTCTAAGGTAAAGACAAATAAGTCGATGGGGCCTGATGGGATACACCTCAAGTTATTAAAAGAGAACAATGTTAAAGGAAAGGATTGTTGAACATCTGAAGTCACATGGGTTTCAAGATCAAAAACAACATGGGTTTTCCTCAGGAAGAGCTTGCCAAACGAATCTTATTGATTTTTTTGATTGGGTGACTAAAGTAATTGATCAAGGTGGTGCAGTAGACATTGCGTATCTGGATTTCAGTAAGGCCTTTGACACTGTGCCACACGGAAGACTTATAAATAAACTGCAATCTCTGGGTTTAGATCCAAATGTTGTTGAATGGATTAGGGGGTGGCTGAGTGACAGACAACAGAGGGTTGTAGTCAATGGTGTATATTCAGAACAAGGTCATGTTACCAGTGGGATACCTCAGGGATCTGTATGTGGACCCATTCTCTTTAATATTTTTATAAGTGATATTGCAGATGGTGTTGATGGAAAGGTATGTTTATTTGCTGACGACAAAAAAATTTGCAACAGGGTTGATGTTCTTGGAGGAAGAAGCCAAATGGCAAACGATCTACGTAAACTGGAAAAATGGTCAGAGCTGTGGCAATTGGCATTTAATGTGGATAAATGCAAAGTAATGCACCTGGGGCATAAAAACCCAAGGGCAGAGTATAATATTTGATACTGTCCTAACCTCAACGTGTGAGGAAAGGGATTTAGGGGTAATTATTGCTGAGGATTTAAAGGTAGGCAGACAATGCAGTAGAGCAGCAGGTAATGCTAGCAGAATGCTTGGTTGTATAGGGAGAGGTATTAGCAGTAGAAAGAGGGAAGTGCTCATGCCGTTGTACAGATCACTGGTGAGACCTCACTTGGAGTATTGTGTACAGTACTGGAGACCGTATGTCCAGAAGGATATAGATATGTTGGAGAAAGTTCAGAGAAGGGCTACTAAAATGGTTTATGGATTACAAGATAGACTTTACCAGGACAGGTTAAAGGATCTTAACCTATATAGCCTGGAAGAAAGACATGACAGGGGGGATATGATAGAAACATTTAAATACTTAAAGGAAATCAACAAGATAAAGGAAGATAGTTTATTTAAAAGGAGAAATACTACCACAACAAGAGGACATAGCCATAAGCTAGAGGGGCAAAGGTTTAATGGTAACATCAGAAAATATTACTTTACGGAAAGGGTAGTGGACGCATGGAATAGCCTTCCAGCAGGAGTGGTAGAAGTTAATACAGTGAAGGCATTTAAGCAAGCATGGGATAGGCATAAGACCAAGTTAGATATAGGATAAGGGCAGGTACTAAAGGAAAGTACTCAGAGGTTGGGCAGACTGGATGGGCCTACTGGTTCTTATCTACCATCACTTTCTATATGGAGGAGTGGTAGGGGCTTGGTAAAGGGTGTGGTCATAGGTTTGGTTTTGCCAATGGCAGCTAAAATTGTAATTTAGTTTATGAGAATGTTACATGAATTTACATTATTTTGAATAGAAAAACATTGTCATACACCTGGGCATGAATTAGGTAACATTCTATGTATGTATGCATATATTCATTTATTTTCATTCATATTATTTTGGCAGGCAAAATAATTTTGAAATTATTGATACAAACCTGGGGTGCATATCTTGAAAGTAGTCCTGTCCTATAATTATGAACTAGAGCTTCTTGTCTTACTGTCATTAACCACTGTTCAGGTCCCAACCCTCTGCATGTCCTACAATTACAAACCACTATCCTGGTCCTCACCCTGTCCTACCTGCCACACCTTTTGTAAATTATTTGTGGTGAAGCTGCACAAGTCCAGTGGCTACTCAAATGGCGATTTAGCCTTGGAACTGTGTTTGCTCACGAAAGAACCCCCTTTCAGTTCTACAGGTGCCATTGTTAGTCTCTGAGTCACACACTCAGGACTTTCCCCTTATGTAGAAACATAAATTAATAAAGTCCAGCTATTGCCTTGTCATAAACCAATACAATTACAAAAAAACAAGAATAAACTTGAATATCGTGGGGGTATTTCCAGGCTGATATGGGGTATGAGAGCACAACAACTTTAAACTTTAATAACACTTTTTAATTATACATACAACCCAAATACATCTCACATAAACACGCATATACATATTCTGTAAATGCAATTCATGCTCTCCATATATAATTGAACATAAATTCATGTACTGCTTGCTCATTTCTTGTCTTCTCTCTTCTTCACAATTCATCATTTTTTATTTGTTTCTCTGTATGAAGAATTGACTCATGCTCTTGGCCGTAGGCAGTAGCGTACCTGAAGGGGGGTGGGGGGCAGTCTGCCCTGGGTGCCACAAATCAGGGAGTGCAGCAGGGGCCACCTAAAATGGGAGCTTACGCAGCTTACCACCTAGGCACCCATATATTGTGCGAGAAAACTCTTTTCCTGCCCAGGTTCCTGCTCCCCTTGGGCAGGGAAAGAGTTTCCTCACACAGTGCACGGGTGCCACAGCAGTGAGCTGCAGCTGTCAGGCACCATAGACATCTGCTCGGCCCCAGGGATTCTCAGCCGGCCCCCAGACCAGTGAAAACTGCAAGAGAGGTAAGGGGGTGCGGGAGAGTGAATGGGTGGGTGAATGAATGACGTGTGTGTTTAGGGGCAGAAATGAGACAGGCAGGCTGGTTAGTGGGCAGAGGTGGCACAGGCAGGCTGCTTCAGGCGCATCGGTGGCACAGGCAGGGTGCTTCAGGGGCAGAGGCGGTAGAGGCAGGGGGCTTCAGGGGCAGAGGTGACACAGGCAGGCTGCTTCAGGCGCATCGGTGGCACAGGCAGGCTGCTTCAGGCGCATCTGGTGGCACAGGAGGTGCTCAGGGGCAGAGGCGGTAGAGGCAGGGTGCTTCAGGGGCAGAGGTGACACAGGCAGGCTGCTTCAGGGGCAGGGGTGACAAAGGCAGGCTGCTTCAGGGACAGCGGTGGCACAGGAAGGCTGTTTTAAGGGCAGCTGTTGCACAGGCAGGCTGTTTTAGGGGCAGAGATCCTCCATGTCAATGTCTGGTTTAGCGTATAGTGATAGGGCTTATGCTGGACTACCGTCAATGTCTAGCTAAGTATATAGTGATAGGAAGTATCGTGTACCATATCTGTTTAGTAAATATTATTTATTTAAACCTATTTAATTTATTTCTTAAGTTATTTTTTCAGATTGTTTGGTTTTTTTCCAGTTGACATAGTAAAATTTGTGAAATAAGTATTCTTGACAAAATAATTTTTTTTTGTGGGGGGTGCCTGTCATGCCATGGCATGAGTAACTGGGGCTTGGCACTGAATGGGTTAAGGGATTTGAGGCTAAGTCCAGTAACATTTGTTCACACCTTTCCTTTTGGAGCCAGAACCCAAAATAAAACTTGATTACCCCATGCTGGGTATTGTCACCTGGGACAGGAAGGTATTCCTGTGGAAGAGTGGAAGGCCAGACATCCTGGCTACATCTCCCTGGGGTGTGGAGACAGGGTATCAAGGGACACATGGTACAATTAATAAATGCATAATGTCCAAAATATGATGAGTACATAACTTTTGGGCCCCATCATACATTGCATCCTTATGCCTGTGATGTGCTGGTTTCAGGGAGACCAAACACGCCATGCAGGCATGTCCATAGCGAGTGTTATGCAAACGTGTCCTTGTGCCGACTGATACAGGTGTGAAGTTTGGTATGAAAATGATCACTAGGACCAGAGAATTATGATGACCCTGGTGTCATAATTATGCCAAGCTTGGCCGGTGTTATATTACATAATTTGTGATCTCAGACCAAAGTTGAACAGATATAACCCCGCCTTCAGAAGGTCATAGTTCTGAACCCCCTACTCCCATCCCCTTGCTCAGGTAACAGGAAAAGGGTGGTCTTGGGAGGGGGGATAAAAAGGTGGGCAATTGGTAATGGGAGAGAGCCTGTTTTTACCATCACAGAGACAACATCAAGGTTCCAAGGAAGTATGGTATGATACTCTGTTTTATCCCTGTTATTTTTATACTGTTTTGTACTTGTACTATCTAAGTCTATGTCTCTTTTTATATGCATTTTTATGTAACAGCACTGTGACCCATTTTATGCTCAGATTAAACATTTTTAATCAGTTCTGTCTTTGTTCTCTAATCGAACTCAGCCTAGAGATACATATAGATAAGTCACGTTACTAAGTGGTTAACTATAGATATCAGTTTGGGGATTGTGTAGTTATCGCAGTCGGATTGTTTTTGGGTAACCTAAGACGCCCGGTTTTAAAGTTCTTGGTGGTGGCAGCGTGTTTTACACTGGGAGTTTTGGGGTGACTGTTTGGGGTTGGTGGTGGTTGCTTGGTGCCCTGCGGGGAAAGTGACCAAACGCGCCGGAAGTCTGGTTGGCGTTTGACCCTTGGCACGCCCATACTCCCACGTCGCGGCTCGGCCGATAGCCCTGTCCGTGACAGTGCCCCATACAGGATCCGCCCCGGGTGCAAAATACTCTAGGTACGCCCCTGGGAGTAGGAATTGGGGGGAACAACCGATCTCCCCCCCATGAAATCATGCGAGGGAGATAATGGAGAAATCCCCCCCAGTTAAATTAGGAATATATATAGTTTTACAGAGGCAACAAGCAGTGGAGGAATTCAACTTACATTGCTCTGCTCCACTGCCTTTGTGTTCTGCACTTCACCGAGCTGTCTCACCATGAGGATTTTGCTCATGTCGCTGCTTGATTTGCATGTTACCATAGTTACGCAAGCAGCAAAAACTACAGCTCACCATGAGGCTCAAACTGCTTAGAGAAACACAGACTCAGGGGCAGGATTGAGGAGAAAAAGAAAGGTCGGGCTCGATACCTTGAAGGACAGAGAGCTAATTATTTTCTTGCTCTGTATGGCATCCAGCTTACTTAACAAGAATATACCCTGACATTAAAAATGCTACCCCCCTTAGATTTTTAGGGGTTCCTAAGCCCATGCTCATGCAACGTGGTTAAAGAACATGGCATGTACTTTTTTGTACAAATGCAGTTCCAGAATATGGGTATTTTACCTGCCGAGGTGCCAGGATATAGAACACTGTTGATTATTAATTTAATCCTTTTTGTGCTTTCACACTTACACCACTTTGTGATATATTTTATTTATTTTTAATTACCTTTAGAAGAATGAAATAAACATTATTTAAGTGCTAATGATTACACGTTTATTATAGTTAGTGGCTTCCTGCTGCTTTAATTAGAAAATTTAAGTTGAAAAGCAACCACTCTCAGCTTATCTTAAACATATCCAGAGAGAATTATCATACATGTCTCAAGCACAGAACAGTGATTCTCTTAGGCCTTAATGGCATAATTAAAGTAATAGTCACTTGCACTATAAATTGAATTAGGAAATATGAATGCACCTCATTTTAATCAACTGAAAAACGCATAATTGCAATGAAGGAAATGAATAACGTTTATATAAATACACATCTAAAATTATTTCTGCCATTATACACTGACTCAAAGGAGACCAGAATGGCATAATTTTTTTTTAAGTATACATGGTTTTTTCAACAAATTAGCATAACATAAAAAATTAACTTTTCACTTGGTATGTTTCCCATTGATTAATAAAATGTATATGCTGCATCTCACTACATCGTAACTGCATTGATACAAAAGCACACAATTCTTTGTCGATAGGGCGTATGCAAAATGGAAGGGCATATTGGTGATCTGAGCTGTCATTAAACAAAATAGAAATATACAATTTGATAAGAGATAACAAATATTAGGCCCATCGTATCTTCCCAAAGACATCTCTGTTGTCTCTAGTGCACTAGCACTTGACAAGCACCTTGATTAAATACTAAAATATTAAGCACTATTGACAGATGATACATTGTTCACATTAGACACAAACCAAGTACCCCCAGCTGTGGGGACCACTGGTTCTTTAATTGATACCTGTTTGGTGTAAATATACAGTATATATACTGCATTTTTACAATATATATATATATATATATATCCAAAATATTTTTTTAAAAAAACATATTTTACTTTTAAAAACATGTATGTCTATATTGATTTAGAAATGATATTAAATAATTATATACATTTCTTTTTAATGCCACATGGTAATTTCTGTTTATCGTGTTTTTGTGCATCTTACTTATGTAAAAATCAGGGTCATTTGTTAATTCATGATAATTACCATGTAATATAGTGAGACAAGTGACAGCTGTATCGGAATGAGATTAGACAGAATAAATATAACATTTTCCGTGTAATTACATTTCAAAGAATTTCTTGCTGCTTTTATTTAAACATGCATGCTTTCTTCTTTGGTGTAAAGGATCATTAAATGTATTAACTAAATAACGCATAGTATTCACATGTTGAGAAGCTGTGTACTTGTGTGATAATTACAAGTACTGAACAGCTGGCATTTAGGCTAAAAGCCAATGGTAACATTGTGGCTGTCGGAAAGAAATTGCACGATATTTCCTACTTCAAATTACATTTTTTTGGTCAGTCAACAATAGTTAGGGACATCTTTAAGCAAAAATATGTTTTGGGACTGCATCATTAATACAAAAGTAAGAAAGTAATTATGTATAAAGCGAGAAAACCACTTTTTATGACCAAAAATGCATTTTAAGCTAAAATACATCACAGTCAGGAGCTTGTTTCAAAGATTTAAATGCATGGCTGCCTTAGGTTTTTTTTATAGAGGCCCTGTGTAAAAAAAGGGGTTAATGTACAGCACAATTGATAAAAAAATGGATAAATGTTATTACGAACTCTAGTCTGTTTATATAGTAGCTAAGTCTCTATTTAGAGCTATCTCCCCCGTTGTCATATGGGGCCCATGGGGACCCCAAGCAGTAGCAGCAGCACTTAGTAGTGTCTTTAGACATAATATTTGCATACATATACAGTATCTCACAAAAGTGAGCACACCCCTTACATTTTCGTAAATATTTTATTATATATTTTCATTTAACAACACTGAAGAAATGACACTCTGCTACAATGTAAAGTAGTGAGTGTACAGCCTGTATATCAGTGTAAATTTGCTGCTCCCTCAAATATAACTCAACACACAGCAATTAATGTCTAAACCTTGGCAACAAAAGTGTGAATGTCCAAATTGAGCCCAATTAGCCATTTCCCCTCCACGGTGTCATGTGACTAGTTAGTGTTACAAGGTCTCAGGTATGAATGGGGAGCAGGTGTGAAGTTCAACATGGCAGCTCATGGCAAAGAACTCTCTACGCTCTACATAAGGATGGCCTAGGCTATAAGAAGATTTCCAAGACCCTGAAACTGAGCTGCAGCACGGTGGGCAAGACCATACAGCGGTTTCACAGGACAGCTTCCACTCAGAACAGGCCTCGCCATGGTCGACCAAAGAAGTTGAGCCCATGTGCTCTGCGTCATATACCAGACGTTGTCTTTGGGAAATAGACGCATGAGTGCTGCCAACATTACTGCAGAGGTTGAAGGGGTGGGGGGTCAGCCTGTCAGTGCTCAGACCATACACCGCACTGCATCAAATTGGTCTGCATGCCTGTTGTCCCAGAAGGAAGCCTCTTCTAAAGGTGATGCACAAGAAAGCCCACAAACAGTTTGCTAAAGACAAGCAGACTAAGGACATGGATTACTGGAACCATGTCCTGTGGTCCGATGAGACCAAGATAAGCTTATTGGGTTTAGATGGTGTCAAGTGTGTGTGGCGGCAACCAGGTGAGGAGTACAAAGACAAGTGTGTTTTTCCTACAGTCAAGCATTGTGGTGGGAGTGTCATAGTCTGGGCCTGCCAGCACTGGGGAGCTACAGTTCATGTACTGTGATATACTGAAGCAGAGCATGATCCCCTCCCTTCGGAGACTGGGCTGCAGGGCAGGATTCCAACATGATAACGACCCCAAACACACCTCCAAGACAACTACTGCCTTGCTAAAGAAACTGAGGGTAAAGGTAATGGACTGGCCAATCATGTCTCCAGACCTAAACCCTATTGAGCATTTGTGGAGTATCAAATAGAAGGTGGGGGAGCCCAAGGTCTCTAACATCCACCAGCTCCAGTGACAATCTGTGAAGCTCTGGTGAACTCCATGCTCAAGAGGGTGAGGCAATTCTGGAAAATAATGGTGGCCACACAAAATATTGACACTTTTGGCCCAATTTGGACATTTCCACTTAGGGGTGTACTCACTTTTGTTGCCAAGGTTTAGACATTGTTATACAGGCTGTACACTCACTCCTTTAAATTGTAGCAGAGTGTCATTTCTTCAGTGTTGTCACTTGAAAAGATATAATAAAATATTAACACAAATGTGAGGGGTATACCCACTTTTGTGAGATACTGTATATTATATCAAGTAAACATAACATTCTCAACATTATAATTTTGGTGTATATGTTTTATATCTAGTAGCACCAACCCTGATAGTAGTGTATTTAGAAATAATATTTGGAGTGGTAGGGTGTCACCAGAGTAGTCTATATACTAAATGTTATGTGTCTACATATATATATAATATCCAGTAAACATAACATTTTCAATGTTATAATTTTGATGTATATAGGGTACTGGAAAACACATACATTACTCAGGAGGCAAGGAGGTGATGCATGTGTTATTTCAATAATTTTCTGGGGGTTTGGCAAAAAATGTGTTGGTGACCATGCATTTGTCTATGGGATGGGATATTTGCGTTGATTTCCTCACTAGCAAAAAGGTTATAACAATTACCTGGTTACTTTAGATGCTTATATCTGCCTCGACATTTCTTTTTTTTTATAATATATACATATTAAGTAAGAATAGTTTCTAAGTGCATAGGGTCACCATAGGTGGCATTTGGTGCCTAAGAGATTAGGAGTAAAGCTTGAAGCAAGCTTTTATCTCTATAGCAACCAATTTAATGGTCAAATCAGCAAGAACATTCTTGATAAAAGGTGATAAAACATTTAAATCAGAATGCCTATTGTTATTTTAATATTCACAGTCATAAAGGTGTATTACTTGCCTTCAATATTATGTGTATTTTATTGATGTTGACCTATTTGTCTTATAACGCAGAAGCTCAGGTAATTATTGCTTTTTAGGTATTATATACAGCATACCTCCAACATCTCAAAATGTGAAAGAAGATTTTTAGACCAATGCTAATTGTCAGCCAGCTAGGTGTCCACCATGATGTTGGCTGAGCATCATTGGAAGAGTAGTCCACAGTAACAACTGTTAGCCTCCCTCCCAGGACCCTTACACACTGCCTTTGCACACACCTGCCCATAAAACACACATATATACATACAATGCCATAACACATGACTGCCCATTAACACACATATACACATACACCTCCCTGTCAGAGAATTTCCGAGTACTTCTATACCTTGGGGTTCCAAATTATGTAGACATCTTTATCGAGTGGCTCGAGACAGGATTGTATGTATAATAAGATCTCTGTTTATTATGGTGCATTATGGCTGTATTTATATGCTTATCACAAAGACCGGAAATAACACCCTATTCTAATCCAATCATTTTACATAAAGTAGCAGTATGTCCTTGTAAGCAGCATATCTACAAAATAACAGAACAAAAGGGTGGGCAATGGATACTTGTTGTTGCATCCAAAAGGACCTTGTACCTAGTTCTAGCCCAAACTGGTGTTATCAGATAATAGTGTGGACGTGCAGTTTTAGGAAAACTCATATGGAATATGAGTTCATCCTGTATTCTTCCATATCCCTTACACACGACTGCCTTTACAAACACCTGCCCGTAAACACACACATGCACATACATACACCAGCTTTCAAATACCTACACTTATCTTACACACACCTGTCCATTAACACACATATACACATTACACTGCCCTTACACACACATCTTCCCATAAAAACACATATACATATTGTGACCGTGTAAACCCCGTGGAGAGCAGGGTGGGCCAGTGCTCCGTTTCCCCATTCTGTGGAAAGTCCATGCCACATTGTTACCTTCACAACTCAGTTTGTCATAGCAAACATTTAACTCTTTTAGTCTTTTACAGTCTCTCTGTTTGATAGCATCATCATACTTATGTTTGTTGTAGACAAGCTCTTTCTGTAATTTGTGTGAAAGATTTTCTCTAGCTACTGTAAAGTCTCTTTTGTCTCCATGTGTGGCAGAATAGCAAGCTATATGTAGCGTTCCCACTTTCCTTTCTGCAGCATTTAGTTGATCTGTTACCTCTTTCAGCTGCAAGTTCAAATCAGAGACTTCACCCTGGTGCAGCCACTTTAAGGATTCCATTTCCTCCTTTAACTCTTGTGCCTCAATACAGGACCCTGCACACTTTATATATGCCTTTTGTGCCAGTTTCAGTGGTTCCACATATCCACTGCAGGTTGGCTGGCGAGTGAAACATGGAAAGGACATTTTATTTCTGCTGTCCTTTTCCCATCTTGCATTAGACTAACAGTCACTGCAATACACAAAGCCAAGAGATTGTACTCCCGCCGCCGTCGCGGGGTCTGCTGCCGCCTCCTCTGCATCCTCCATGTTAAATAAAGTTTTTTTTAACATGGAGGATGTTAAATAAAGTTAAAACAAACAAAAAAACCCAAAAAACCAATGTTTTCATTTATGTCCCGGGCAGGGTTGCCCTCAGCAACCGCTCGACTCCCCTTACTCTCCGTGACTCCGTCGCGGTGCCGGCATCTCTAGTTGAGCGCCGGACTATTCCGGTGCTCAACATGAAATGCCGGCAAGACTCCGCAAGGTAAGTTAGGATAAGGAGAAGTAGGGAGGGGGGGATAGTTTGAAGGGGCGGGGGGGGGATAGTTTGAAGGGGCGGGGGGGTAGTTTGAAGGGGCAGAAGGGGGGGTTAGTGTGAAGGGCAGAGGGGGGTAGTTTGAAGGGATGGGGGTAGTTTGAAGGGGGCAGAGGGGGGGCTAGTGAGGGGGAGCGCCAGAGGAGTAGTTCGCATAGGGCACCAGAACCACTAAGGCCGGCTCTGATAGCAGTGCTTTACCCACATTCTCCACCATATGTAACAAACCTACATATGCATGAGGGCCATACATGTCACATTTAGGGGACCTAAGCACAGTCCTCTAGGGCAATCAGAGTCAGGAACACCAGCTTTTAACAAAACAGCACTTTATTTTAACTCAAACCCCAAAACCAAATCATAAAAAAAAACCTAGCTCCCAATTGGAGCCCTCTCTAACTAAACAATGCTGGTCCAGACTGACCAGCGTAATCACCACTAACTCAACCTCCCAGCCAGACCCAGCTACGCCAGGCTCTGGAAAACCTCCCCCAGACAGCACACAAATGTCCAGGCAGGTATTGCCTCTCTTGGCTCAGGGATGGTCTACTTGTTCAGGGCCTCTCCTTGCCCTGGGAGCACAGGGACCTTTTTCTCCCCCCAACAGCCTCCCTGAGTATCAGGCTCCAGGGGTTTTTAATGCCCAGCACCTGTGCCTGATGCCGGCCCCATAGGAATCCTGGACCAGATCCTCCAGACTTCTAGCCTTCTGGAAAAAGCCGGCATGGGCTTTCCACAGAATGGGGAAACAGAGCATTGGCCCACCCTGCTCTCCAATTGCTCCACCCCAGCGACCCATATTTACGATCTGGATAGCACCTGTACCCAAATGCCACACTAAGCATCTCCCTGGGGTTTACACTGTCAAAATATACACAAACACTGCCCTTACACACAACTCCCCATACACGGTGCCTTTACACATACCTGCGCATAAACACACTGTGACACACATATACACATACACCTCCCTTACACACCCCTGCCTATGCATGCATTCCTCTTACTTCTCAAGCTCCAGGCATTCATTTACCTTTCTGCTTATTTTGTCCAAACCACTATTCTTTTGCTCCATTGCAATTTGTGGAGGTCAGCCATAGATGTACATAAAAAGCATTTCCACTTTCAGTTTGTGCAATAATTGCTGCTTATTATGAATCCCCGAAACGTTATAACCTGGGCATCACAGAATAGCATTACTCCCACCTCTCCTCAATTGTTACTTACTGACCTCTGAAAAAAATTATTGCACTTTAATAAAAAAGATGTATTGTGTGTAAGGCATCATTATGTAATTTAACTATTCTAAAATTTGTTAAAAGCTACATGTTTAGGCCAATTTTTTATTTGTTGATGATAAAGAATTCATTATATATATATACATGTGTATATAAATTCTGGCTGATTGCTTGTAATAATCAGCTTATTGATGTATGTCATTGCAACCATTTATATACTGAATATCTCTTTCATAGAAGTCAGTAGAAGCCACTTTACAGGCTTTCATGGTTATTATTCAGGCTGAAAAAAATCTAGAAAGCAAGACATTTGACGACCAAAAATATTGTTCTTTAGCAGTTGCTATGATAAAGTTATTTTCCCTCCAGAAAGTACAGCAAAGATTGTATTGGGTTTTATGCAATAGTTTCTGCTTTCTATATTACAATCTACACAAGTAACTTATCATATTTCTAAAGTACATCACACATGTAATATAACATTTATTGTAGACATCCAGATGTTTTAACATTTCTGCGGTTTTTGTTTACGTGTAATTTATGCTCTCTAAATTGGGGGAGACATCTTAGGGAAAAAATGACGGTGCTTCTGGTGACGTCATCTCCCTCCATCATCAAAGTGGTGGAGAGGATGTCACTGAAAGCTCTTTCATTTTGGAGGAAGTTCGCCTTAGGGCAAAATGGTGATGCTCCAGGTGACATCCTATACACCCCTTTAAGTCTGGTTTTTATCTTATATACTACTTGTCATGTTCTGTTTACCTATTGTACAGCACTGTAGAATATGATGGCACTATATAAAACAATAAATAATAATTATATTAATAATATGTGTTCAGCAACATCTCTGGAGTACAGTGATACCGCCTATGCATGGATTTGTTGAGTTGTTTAGGGCTAAAAGGCCACCTTTGAAACGTGCGCATATCAGTTTTTCAAAATGGAACTTTGACATCTTTCAAGCCGGCAAATTCAATTAAACCTCACCAAACTATACATTTTTAAAAACTAGACACCAGGGGCTTAACTAGAAGCCTCAGGGCCCTGGTGCGAGAATTTGTTAAGGGCCCCCCACCCCAACCCTACCCCCTACCCCCTTTGTAGGTCACTTACCCTGCAGTCCTGTAGTGGGGGCGCGAGGCCTCAGTCATATGCCGACGCTCAGCGTGAAGCGCCGGCACCTGAGACAGACGCCTCACGCTCCCACCACTGCAGTCGGGGCAGCGCTGAGGCAGGCGGACGCGGCAGCGGCAGGAAGCAGAGGAGACAGAAGGGCGCCAAGTGGTTGCTGAAAACAACTGCTCGGCACCCCTTGGGCCCCCCCTGACTGGCAGAACTCCAGGGCCTGGTCGCAGTCACAAACTGGAGACCCTGGTAGTTCTGCCACTGGTAGACACCCCAGGGTAATTCAGATGGTAAACATTGGGTATTTCTAAACTAAACAGTAGAAATATTAGAATATATTTAGCATTAGCTTTTCTAGACGAGTAAAAAAATGTTTTCGAATACAACTAAGAAAAAAAGTCTTGCAGTAAATTAGATGATATGATAACAATATCATAGGAGCTTTCACCCCTCACGCTGCTCCCATCACTATGCGGCCATCAGACTGCTAGAAAACGGCCGATGCGTGCTGATGCCGCCGGCCGGCGCTACTATAATACTTTTTTTAAAATTTAATATGGCAAGTATGTGTCTGTGGGGGACAAACAACATAATGCTTTTTTAAATTATTAAACAAAAAAGAAATCTCTGTGTCTGTATGTGTTCACAAGTTTAGCTCCCCAGTGTCACCTCCGTCCCCAATCAGCCCCACCCAGTGTGACCTCTGTCCACATTCAGCCCCCATGTCATTGCTGTCCCCATTCAGCTCTTCAGTGTCAGCTCTGTCCCCAATCACTTTAAGGTATGATCCTGGTATGATACTTATATTAGCCTTTTCAATATCCCTGCTCCTGTGTACTATACTTCCCATAATCCTCAGCCAGTATCATGGGGGACATTTAACTGGCTGAGCATCAGGGGGACATTAGGTTTTACTTTTTTTCACCATCCTTTGTTGCTATTAAATTTACTTATGTTAAACCACATTTGAATCATATTTGTATTTTAATCATCAATATGCGTTAGAAAATCAGGAAAAGATGGGCATGGATGGTGGGCTGATATGGTGGCTGATATGGTAGGCTGCCAGCCCTTCCCTGCATATAACTAAATCTAAAACAAGACCAAGGTCTGATTAAGGTTTGATTCTTTACATCAGGGAAAATGATCAGACTAGGTAGGCCAAATGGTTCTTATCTGCTGTCAAACTCTATGCTTCTATGTTACATATCAACATGATTTTAAATTATTATTATCTAAGAGTAAATTGCAAAGTGAATTTACATCCAAGTGGGGCTACAAACAAAGTGAAATTATAAATTGGTCTAATTTATGTCTTATAAATATCTTTGCATATGTCTAAACCCCAGTCACAAATCCTCATGACAAACTTAACACCTCTACTGCTTCATGCTCCAGTGTGATAATCATACCTGGGAACTTCTGGGCTCCGCTACCCGGAGCCTTCCCTTGTAGGATGCAGCCAGGACTGCACATGGGTGGTCCTGTGACATCTGTGGGCGGTCCTTAGATGTCGGTGGGAGGACCTGCTGATGTCGGTGGGTGGTCCCGCTGATGTTGGTGGGTGGTCCTGCTGATGTTGGTGGGCGGTCCTGCTGACATCGGGGGCGGTCCCGCTGACGTCAGGGGCGCTTCCGCTGATGTTGGGGGTGTTCCCGCTGACGGCAGAGGGAAACACCCCCATTTAAAGGAAAAATGGGCGGACGCAACCCGGAGGATTCGGGTCTTGACCCGGAGAACCGGAGAAACAGAGCTCACCCGGCAATCTCCGAGTCAAACCTGGAGAGTTCCCAGGTATGGTGATAATACACTATTACAATAACCGTCTTTATCGTATGCTGATTAGCAGCAGTTTGCTCACCCCAGCTTTCGAAACCTCACATAACATCCAATGTACTACTATTCATAAGTTCACAATACACAAGGAAGCTGGTTATCACATATTTTGTTTTGGCTTGGTTTGTTAACTTGTCTGCTCCAGTGCCTTACTTTGAGCACTTGTCTTGTCATTATTGAAGTTTGTTCTAGCCTCTTGTGCTACAGGAACCCATTTTTAGCAAATGAAGGTAGGCAATATATTCTGCCTCATTAAAGGGTGGGAAAATAAAAGTCTTCATTGGAGCTTTCATCAGGTAACTCTGCTATGGATCTGTATGCAGACATATTTCCAAAATGAAACTCCTTGTGCATGTTTTTATATGTTCCATACTGACTGTAGTTTTCCGCATATGTTTATTAAGTAGTAACTGTCATGTCATGTCCCCAATTGTGTGTCAAACTATGGGCAATTAAGAGAAAGGTCAATATTAGCATAGACATTTCATATTTTTAGACTCATGTTCAGTGGCTCCATGTCATGTTTCTGAACTAACATTCCTTTCCTACTTGTCAGTTTCCAGTAGGATTCTAATAATATATCCTGGATTAATGTAGTAATGGGAAAGCAGAAATATTCAAGTGATATAAATTCTGAAAGGATTACAGGATTTATGTTTTAGGATTGCTATTTGTCAGAAAAAAATGCATGTGATGATATTTTCTTGAAACCATCTGAAGATTCTAAATGACAATTTAAAGGAGAATTATAATTAAAAACAATGTACGGGGTGGGGACATGCCTTAAATTAACGTATATGGATAGCTCGCATGCTAA
Organism: Spea multiplicata; assembly: GCA_009364415.1. NCBI lineage: Eukaryota > Metazoa > Chordata > Amphibia > Anura > Pelobatidae > Spea > Spea multiplicata. The sequence continues at coordinate 88,985 of VKOC01014704.1, forward strand.
AGCTGAAATGTTAACCAGGAGGCTAGTTTTATTTAAAGAAAATCTAGTGTCTGCTTGAAACTAAAATCTTGGGGAATATCATAAATATTCATTATGCTCTACTTGTTCTTTTTTGGTTACCCATTGTACAAGGCTGTGGGTGGTGCTATATAAAACAATAAATAATAATAATAATATCAATGTTCACAGACAGAAAATGTGTTATAGAAAATGGAAAAAAGTCAAATTTAAATCAATATTCACAATAATGCAACATTAAAATTAAATGCAGATGTAATTTCCCATGTTGTGCCAGAGGACCCATAATGCTGTAGTCCTATTATCTTAATGAAATTTTACTTTTATTTACATTCAATTTAAATTCAATTTATCTTTGAAATGTTTTGCCCCTGTTGCTAGCCAAAGCAGTAAAGCCATTCCAAGATCTACCGATAGCTTATGTCCACCTCAGTTCATAATGGCGTTGTTTGGGGGCATAATACTTGAGATTGTAAAATAGAATCCTTATGCATAGTTTTTCAAGTGGTTGAAACCATGTTTTAATCAACACACATCACTTTTGCATTTGAATCAAGCTACTTGTTTGATATTGTTAATTGCCTGAACTTATAGTAACGTCCTAATTAAAATGCCACATAGCTTACATAGAATTAATTATTTTGAAGCATATGCTTTAACTCATTAGCAAGGCACTGATGTAGTAAATATCTCTAGAACATTGCTGAAGTTTCTCTTAATTATAGAGAATATATACACAAAACATACAGATTCACATAAGCCTGTTTTCTTCTACATCATGATGATACTAATAAAGTCTGCAGTGACTAAATAATTATTTCATTCCTTTACACACAGTAGTGACATTCTAAATGCCAGAACAAAAATCTGAGGAGGAGGCCAGAGGAACACATATGGTACACAGTCATAAATAGGAAGCACTGGTATGACACATACCTGCCAATTTTACTGGGCTCCTGCTGGTCAAATAAAATCTAAGTACAACGTTATGTTTCTGTGTTTCCATTATCTTAAATTAGAAGCCAACAATTTCCTTTTCATAGTTTAGCTGGAACACAGCTGCAATGATGGTATAAAAAGCACTGTGTGACTACTGGTTTAAGGGAACTGTATAAAGTGTGTGATGATTAGTCATCTGTTTGCGTAGATAACGTTCTTTCATTTGGTATAAAAAATTCAGACATATGTTATACTGTGACCAGATTTCCCCTTTTAGTAGGGAAGATAACAGAGACCTCCTGGGGAAAATATCTGAGCAATCCCAGTGCAACCAACACCAAATTCCAGTCACCATGAGACCACATTGAAAACTTAATTTTCCATGCTTTTATCATGGTGGTTGTATCATGGACAGACATAGGTAGGATTGCAGGAACCACAGACAAGTTACTCTGGGCTAAGCACCCCCATATGGATGGCTCATTTCTCATCAAGAATTGTAAGCTCTAGCAGACAAGGCTCTCCTCTTCTCTCTCTGCATGTTGAAATATGCTTTGTTATGTATTACCTTGATGTAGAGCACTGCAAAATATGTTCATGTTTCCTGAATAAAACATTTTAGGTGGTACTCAATTTTTATATGGCTTATTACAATCCTTTACAATATTATGTTTTATATTAAAAACTGGCAAAATAAAATACATTTTTGTACATTAATTTAATGTTGCTCTGCAGAATGATTCTTCAGTTCTTCCCTTTGCTGCTTATAGCACAGTAGCTCATGTTGATATCACAATGAGATGCTGATGGGTTTAATGCACAATGTGTGTGCAAGTACCCATGTGCAGGTACCAGAAGCTGCTATTTCACTCTTCCTTGACAAACTTGGGTACAACTGACTCATTAAAGTATTAGGCTATATAAATATTTATTTAAGGCCACTTTTGATAACAGTTTATCAAAAAGACTTGTATTTACAGTTTATGCTCTGAATCAGTTGAAGCCTCCATTGATGTACATTAAATCCCTCAACAATAATGAAACCAAAGTCTAAGCTGTAACTCTTTAATTACCAGAATTATTACAAAAAATACTTTGTTTTTATTTTCCTGTATATGTTATTTTTGGGATTCCAGTACATGAAAGTGAGTTATCATTTTTTCTTGTTTTTTTTTCTACCTGTTGCCAAAAGTTCAATATTTCTTTGACAGCCTTAAATGAACAGCCCTTTTCATATAAGCATTTAACCATGACTGAGTGTCAGAAGCTTGAACTTAAGTCAGACATTTTTTTATTCTTTAAGTGAATTGATGGATTTTTTTTCTCTTGAGCAAACTACATTTAGAAATTATGTGACAAACTGCGTAATAAAAGATAATAAACAGTTAAATGTCACCTTGATCTGATTAAGAATCATTATATGTGGGAGCTGGGTGTGCTGTTGAATGGCTGCACATTGACTAAATTCTCACTTTAGAAGAAAAATAATGTTGGCAAGCACCATGGACCAACAATATATACTATAAGTGGAAAGTGATAATAGGATAATGTCAGTTATGAGTACACACAAGGGTAACACCAGGCATTAGTTACTATGGTTGCTTATAGTAGTCTTAAAGCCCATGGCTGCACTAAAAGTTTTAGTAAGATGTGTACATCATTTTTGTTGAGAGGTTTTTAATGAAGTAAATGTTGTGTTTGCAAAGAAGTTTATTTTGTGCTGACATAAAGCATTATGTACACACTTGAAAATTGAACTCATACCAGTGGGTAACAACAGCCAAGATCAAAAGCAGAAGAATAAAAACTAATGATAGGCACCCAGCAAGGCTGTAGGTTAAAAGGGTCCTTACGGTATAAAAGGCCAACCATGACAAATGCATGCTCAAAGCTACATGATGAGACAACATAAAAGGACCGAAAAAAGTTGGGCAAAAGTCAAAGTCTCAAATGAACTAAAACCAACTCACATTTGCACTTGCAAAAAATAAAAATATAATGGAACAGCTGATAAAATTATGTTTTAAAAAATATATTATGTAGACCCGCTTAGTTACTATGTTCATCATTGGCAAAATTAAAAAACAAATACACGTGGATTTTATGCTTAATCTCTATTATCAATAGAGATTCTCTCTGAATGTCTCCCTACCTTGTCTGCTGACCACTTCCACTTCTGTGTCTTGGAGTTCCGCTTCTATGTCCTGCATGTTCTTCATCTTCTTGTTCTTCTCTCCGTTGACATAATTCATTTTGCCTTAAGATAACCTTGGGTAAATGTCCACCAAAATGGTGGAGCTTCTGGTGAAGTCCTCTCCTCCTATTGGAGAATCAGTGAGAGGACACCACCGGAAATGCCACCCTTTCTCCCTTACATAACCCTGTGTAAACTGTCGCCAAAATGGAGGGCCTTCTCGTGACATTCTCCCCCCTGATTAGAGGATCGGGGAGAGGACGCCACTGGGAGCTCTGCTATTGTGCCCTAAGATGACCTTATGTGAATGTCCACCAAAATGGTGGAGCTGCTGGTCACCTCCTCTCCTCCAATTAGATGGTCTGGGGAGAGGAAAACCATAAGATGCAAGACACAGACGTGAAAGTGGTCAGCAGAGATGGCAGGGAGGCATTCAGAGAGCATAAGAGACAGAGGGAACTAAAGAGTATGAGAGAATGATAGAGAGTAAATGTGTAAAAGAGTGAAAAAGAGTCTGTTTTTCTGAGTGTATTTTGGCTAAATGTGTATGAATGTAACTTTTGTCTAGTAACTGGAAAACTTTACAAAGGTTTTTGAGTCTATTGGAACTAGCCACTTGCACAACATGCTGAGCAAGATAAGTGTTTAAAGATTTTCCATTTTCAATAGGGATTATACCTAGGAAGTTTCAAATGCTGTCTTGAATTAATTTTGCAAATTAGTTTAGTTATAGGACAAAATATCAAAGGAAACGTATTTAATTTAGGTTCATTGACATCTGACTAGCATAGAGTGAATTTTACATGAAACAGTCATGAGAGTAGGGCTCATTACAATCCATTGTGAATCCACAAAAAGTGAGTAAAAGGTACACTGAGAAAACAGAAAGGAAACATGGTATTTATATTAAATCATACAGTATTATGCATTATTTAAAAATCACCGGAGGCACCTTATTCAGTATATGAGATTTAGTTAACATGGAAGTGTAAAATTCATAGACTCTAAAATAAACAATGTTATTAAAAAAAATAACCCTGTCCCCAAGTAGTTTATATAGGTACAATGTTTGGCTAATATCTACTTGGGGTGCACATATGTTGTGGTTTGTGCTGGATATGGAGGAAGAGCAAAATTTTTAGTATGGAGTCATATTGATAGGATGCATAGAGTACTAAACAGTACTTTAATGCATGGTCAATGGGTTTAATTCTTTTTTAATGATTTATTTCTATAATGCTGAAATACTAAATAAGCAGATCCATGTAAACTATAGTTGCAGTTTGTAAGCACTAGCTCTGCCAAATCTAGTTGCTAACCTGCCTCTTCTTCCCTGTACTATTCGGTTTCTTTGTCATAATCCTTGACCTTTTCAGTGATCTTTCCATTCTGCTTTCCAGGCATACTGTACATTCTATATTCTCATTGTTTTTCCTTTTTGTAGTTTGTGGAAATTCAAATATATTTTTCAATAAATAAAATGTTTAAAAATGGTTTCTTCCAAATTTAAACATGACTGGAATGTGTTCCTTCTTATTCTAAGAAGTGCATCCAGCTATGGTGTAGTCTCACCATAAACTAAATGCTTCTACTTTTTCTATCAGCAGCAACACTATATAACAAAAATCAAGGGAGAACATGAAACATCCAGGTAAATTTCCCAGGAATAAAGTAACACAAAATACATTTAGGAGACAACATTCCTTTGCAGAAATACACTGCATAGAAAACTGAGCATAATAATAATAATAATAATAATAATAATAATAATATGAGGGTGAGTGTTTCATCAACTTATCAACCTTAAATGGTCTTAAATATCAAGATAAACACTTATGAAATATGCCAGTTTCTGGCTTAATTCAAATCCAAGATCCACAAATCCAAACAGCTTTTTTTTTTTAAAAAAAACAACAAATTTCTATAATGAAAGCATCAATGTGAATAAGGGTCTTTTGTAGTAACAACAACATAATGTTTTATTCTTAAACATTCAAAGACATTGTTGGAGAAAAGTACTGTGCATTATCTCAACAATTAATATGTATTTCTGAAATTGAGTGTGTGTAGGGTGCCGTAATATCCCTGTGATTCTTAGATTTTTTGCAAATTTTCCCATATGTTGGCTGAAATTATTTCAAAGTTATTTTATATACTATAATAAAAACACTTCTACACATTATTGAGCATTTCTGGAAAACAAAAAAAATCTTAACGATCTTTAGCAAAGCACAATAAATAATGAGTGGACAGGTAAGAATATATTTTTGTTGATACTTGAGTATATGCATGCATTTATCAACTGGTATTTATTGCATTGTACACACATATTTTTGTTTTTGTATTAAATGTTTTGTCAGTTTAAACGCATTACATGTTGCAAAATTTGGTGAATAAAATTAAAACACAGTAGCTGCTTACATAAAGCTACATAAAGATATAACATTGAAAAAACATTAATTGAAAAACTATATTATCTTGCATCATCCACTTAAAGCAGATGGCTGGCTGTAAAGAGTGTGCCCAAAATCTTCCCGCAAGAATTTAAGTATGCACAGGATTAGGACTTTAATCTAACTTCTTCAGGATTAACTAGAAAATAATCATGATCATTTTATCCACTGAATAATGGATTTGCTTAATCTGATTTAAAAAGTGGATGTAGAAGGAACCCTAATAGCATTTTTACATGTGATAAAAGTAGAGTGTTAGATAAGGTTTATGTCATTTTCGACTTTATTGTACATAGTGTTTGAATATAATTGGTTGGTTTCCTGACAGTCTATATTTTTAGATCCTATTAGTTATAGCAATCAGTGAAATCTTTAGAGAGGGTATCCATTATAAAAGATACTTTCTTAGAATGACAGGGATGCTAGCAGCTTTTATGTTTTTGGTGTTTGAGAGGTAGGAGTAGGAGGCTCAGTTTTTACCTTGCCTGTTCCAGAAGAACTTTTGTTTTTGTTGCTGAAATGCCACATTTAATAAATACGATTTACTTTTAGGTGAAAATGAGAAACAATGAGGGTTACAATAAAATATTCTGGAGCGGCATTTGATGTCGATGGGCAGCTCTATGGATTGTAATAGTAAACAGACTACTCTTTAAATGTTAATGACATGTTTCTCTTTTTTATCACTGTGAAACTAGTACTGTGAAACTACAAATAAACTTTACATAAACATTGTTAATAAGTAAGGTGGCATGTGTATCTGTGAGACTGTGATTAAGCGTCTAACCTGATATGTGTTTCATACTGTATGAACCAAAAGTATGTAGACGCCTGATCATCACGCCACATTACTGTGGAGTTGAGCCTCCTTTTGGGGCTATAGCAGCCTCCACTGTTCTGGGAAGGCTTTCCAGAAGATTTTGCAGTATGTCTGTGGGAATTTGTACCCATTCAGCCAAAAAAGCATTTGTGAGATCAGGCACTGATGTTGGATGAGAAGGACTGGCTTGCAATTCATCCCAAAGACGTCCAGTGGTGTTTGGTGGTATGGAGTTCCTCCACACTAAACTCAACAAACCTTGTGTGCATGGACCTTGCTTTGTTGTTACTCCTAGATTCTTCCACTACACAATCATAGCAATTATAGTGAACAGACCTAGCAGGCCAGGCATCTTAAAATCAATAATTAGAAGGTGTGCTCATGGTGTACCTTGGCTCTGTTAACACGACCATTCATTGCTGGGAAATTTTCAGCCATTTCCTAGGAATGAAATTTTACCAAACCTTACTTATTAACTATAAACATGATGTAAGCAAGCATAATTTGTTCTGGTTTACAGTTCACTGGTATGAATTCACAAACATGACATTTTTAACTTACAGAGTATCTAAACATATTTTAGTCAAATAAATTGGAGTAAAAACTGGAATTGTCCAAAAATATTATATTTGTGTAAGGTACAATTTTATGTATATCCATTCTACTGCCCAAACCACATTAATAATCTACTACTCAACAATAATAACATTATTAATAATAATAATAATAATTATTATTATTATTATTAAAAAGAGAGTATAGGAAAATATATATGGCCATGATTAGTCAAAGCTGATAACCTTTATTGGACCAGTGTAGAAGAAGATGCAAAGTTGCAGACGCTTTCAGGATCACTAAAGTCTAATGCTTATATGGAATCCACCCAAATCTGCAAATTGCTAATTATTATAACTGTATAAAGTTCACAAGACGAATATTGCATGTGTCATGTGTCTATATCTCACTCCTTTTCTTAGTTTGATGTTTTTTTTTTCCTTTAGATGATTGATGTACCTTACTTAGCCAAAAAAAGTTTTTATGTCAGAAAATAGTGAGTCTTTTATAAGCAAAACATACAAATATGGTATTTACTGTAAATAGGACATATTGTCCTTTTTCTAGTACAGACTTAATTATAAAAAATTAACCGAGAATAATTTTACTCATGTATGTAACTGGAGTAATTTAGCCAATATTAATATGGCTATTGGATAATATTTTTCCTTTTCATCTTGCACATTGCAATATAAATATATATTACAAATTTCTTTTAGGTTATAAGAGTTTGTACAGTTTGCTAGAAGAATTCAATAATAGAAAAACTGCAGCAATAAACTCCAACGTGGAATGATTTTTATTAAAAAATAATCCTTCTATTTGTTCTCTTGGATCAAGGATTATTTTTAATCTATGAACCTCAAGCCTTTAAAATTGCTTTAGATTTATATTTTAATTTTCCTTTTCAGATCAAAATGAATTTCAAATAACCAGTCTAATATTACTTGAACTGCATTACAAACTCTAAATTTAGAAAGCAAAGTAGCCGTGCTATTGTTTTATTGTTGCAATGCAGTCATTCTATTGAATATGAGTTATTTAATTTATTCATTAAGTACAATTTATATAATTTATAGTAATATGTATCTATGTTCAGTATTTTTATCAAAGTGCAATATACAAAATACCCATTTAAATAAATAAATAAATACATTATCTTTAAAATATAGATTGTTTGGGTAAATGTTATTGGTGCTGTTTGGTCTACGCTACTAAATGTAGCACTTTTGTAACTAAATGTAGCATCAGAAACATCATGCATAGTACAGTTAAATGCCAAAGCACCCCCCCGCCACAAATGAATCATTCATCAAGTAAAAGTTACCTCATTCGTAATGTTTGATAGACAGAAAAGAAACTGAAAACACTTCTTGGACTTTTTTATCATTTTTTTAATGTAATTAAATAAACAAAAACATTACAGACTAAAACTTTCTAAGGCTGATTTGCTTAACCAATGTATGTGGGTTTTTTCCTCAGTGGAAAAATGCCCTGATGTGTTTTGGGATATCATAAGACTAATTTCAGAAGAAGAAACAAAGGTTATCAACTGTTTCAACACTAGTACCCCTTATAACTCATGATAGGTCATGCTGACAAGATATGCTTTAAAGCTCACTACTAGAAACTTGAGCGTGATGGGCATTGTGTTTCAACAGTGCTCTGTAGCTGTTTGTGAGATGTGCTTGTCTAAGCTCCCCGTTTTCAGTTGGGGTCAAATTTGCCAGTGCCACTGAAAGTCACTGTCAATCAAATCAAATGTCTAGAATGCCTGAATGCCTTGATATTGTTCATCATTAGCAGGGTCTTCTGCAAATACAGAGTTGTCTTTAATTGTGATCAGATTAGACTGCGAAAATGCATACTATAGAACATCAATTGAAGGGAATGTTTTCTAATCTTACATGACATTTCTGTTTCCACATATGCCTTTGTTGATTGTCATAGATACAAGTATGCTTGTTCAATGTTTTGCATATGGTAGATTCATGAAAAGAGATGTTAAGCAGTTCCAATGATTGATTGAAGCCTTTAGCTGTTTTAGGGTTCCTTCTTACCTCCTTCCGCATTCTTCGAGGTGCCTTTGGATTTTTTTTGGTTGGGTGCCCACTTCTAGGGATAGTAGCCACAGTACTAAATAATTTATGTCTCTAAACAATTTGTCTAACTGTGGGCTGATGAATGTGTAAACTCTTTGAAATTACTTTGAATGCTTTCCAGCTTTAGGCAAATCAACAAGTCTTGATTGTAGATCTTCTGAAATTTTCCTTTGCCAGGCATGGTTTACATCAGCAGATGCTTCTTGAGAATAGCCAACTCAAAATGCTTGAGTGTTTTTTATAAGTCAAAGTAGCACTGAAACCCACCTCTAATCCTGCTTCATTGATTAGACACCAGGTTTGCTAACTCCTCACTCCAATTAGGTTTACTGAAGTCATTAGCCATACTTTTTCAAACCCACACTGTGAATGTTTGAATGGTGTATTCAATATGGGTAAGAGCAATATAATAATTTGTGTGTTATTTGTTGTGTTATTGTTTGTCTATGTATATTGTGAAGCTGCCGGGCACTTAGTATTGATGTTGACCTTTAATAGGCCAATATAATTGGTCAAGATGCAAATTATTGTTCTTGGGTAGAACATTGGCTTAGTGATAGAGTACAGAGAGTTGTTATAAATGGTAAATTTTCAAGCTGGACAAAAGTGGTAAGTGGTGTCCCTCAGGGTTGTGTTCTGGGACCAATTTTATTCAACATATTCATAAATGACCTGGCAATAAGTGTTGAAAGTCATGTTTCTGTGTTTGCGGATGACACTAAACTAGGTAAAGTAATATAATGTGAGCAGGATATTACAGTGCTACAGAGGGATCTAGATAGACTGGGGGACTGGGCACACAAATGGCAAATTAAATTTAATGTAGATAAATGTAAAGTTATGCACTTCGTGGTATGGAATGCACAAGTAACCTACACCCTAAATGGTAGTGAATTAGGGATAACAACAAATGAGAAAGATTTGGAAATTGTTATAGACGACAAACTAGGCAACAATGTGCAATGTCAGTCAGCAGTTGCTAAGACCAGTAAGGTATTGTCGTGTATAAAAAGGGGCATCAATTCGTGGGATAAAAATATAAGTTTGCCTCTGTATAAATCAATGGTAAGGCCGCACCTTGAATATCATAGCACTAGAAAGGGTGCAGAGGCGGGCTATAAAATTAATAAAAGAATGGAGCACTATAGTTATGAAGAAAGGTTAATACATTTAAATCTGTTTAGTTTAGAAAAACGTCGCCTCAGAGGGGATATGGTAACATTATATAAATATATTCAGGGCCAATACAAACCATTGTGTGGAAATCTGTTCATAAACAGGACTATGCATAGGACACATGGTTTACACATTTAGATTGGAAGAAAGGAGATTTAGTCTAAGGCAAAGGAAAGGTTTTTTACAGTAAGGACAATAAGGATGTGGAATTCTCTGCCTGCAGAGGTAGTTGTATCAGAGTCTGTACAGACATTTAAACAACAGTTGGATGAATACTTGGAAAAACATAATATTCAGGGATATAATCTTGATCCAAGGAGAAATCTGACTGCCATTTTCGGGTCAAGAAGGAATTTGTTTTCCCTGGTTAGTGCAAAATTGGAAAGAGCCAAACTGTTTTTTTTTGCCTTCTTTTGGATCAACAGCAACAAATTAACAAATAATAGGAAAGACTGAACTTGATGGACACCTGTCTTTTTTCAACCTATTTAACTATTTATCTATGTAATGTCTTACACATTCACAATAAGCCCCACTATACTGAGGTATAGAAACTTGTTTGTGGAATTGCAGTTTGGAGGTTATATATATATATATATATATTATATATAATATGTTTACCAGACAATTATTATTAAAAAAAATGTACTCAATATGTAAACATTAACTACAATAATAGCCATAAATAAATTGACATAAACCAAATGTTAATAAATATTTGCAGTAGAAAAGTAAACATATTTCTGTTCTATTCAATATGAAATGTTTAACAAGAACATATCATAATACAAATGAATACAAAAAGACTATATATAATACACAGTTAATGAGTAGTACCGGTATTATTAAAATAACAGTATATCAACCACTTGTTAAACCCCTAGCATTTAAAAACCCAATATAATTACCAAAATTGCAGTATTACTAGCCCAGCCTTTTTCTGCTAGTTAATGTTCATGTAAAATTGCACAATTCAGAGTAAATTGTTTTGTTTTCAATTACATTTGAAACATTTGCTCTGGGACACACAATGCATTTAAATGATATTTCCTGTGATTTTCAATCAACCATATTTTAAATAAAATGAAATGTAATTTAAGATATGCTATTTAAAACAAATACACTGTAGTATGAAAGATTCATAATAAGTAAGTACATAACAAAGTCTTTTTGTCTTGAAAAAGTTATAGATTGCCATTATGTACCTATAACAGCATTACACTGTAACCTGGGATGGGCAGTACTTAATAATTAATGCGCACTTCTGTAGTACAGTTAATTATATATTTAAAATATAGCAAAAATGCTGTTGATTTTCATACAACCCATTTTTGTTTTTAAAAACATATACCACAAACAACAAAAAAAGAAAAATTAAAAAAAAATGTATATTTAATGGTAAAGGTAAAAAAAATGTTGGAATCGATTTTGCTTGCTGTGCACAAGTCTTATAAATGTAGACAGATAATTAAATAGCACAAAGGGGCTTTGGAGTGACATTTTCTGGATATCTACATTATTATTATTACTATCATCATTTATTTGATTTGGTCTACTTGTTACCAATTAATTGTGCCTTTTGTTTCGGCATTCAATATAACATAAGTGCTCATAATAGCCTTTTATACTATTATGTTATTTTCTTAATGTAATGGTATGTGCAAATTAATCGGTAAACGACACAGAATGCACCATATTAAAGCATTTTGTTACATAATTCATCTGAAGAAACCATTTTACATTGCCTTCAATGAAAAAATATAACATACAGTTTGTTCACAGCTGGATGTTATTATGTGCTATTTACTTGCCTCTATGCACTCATATAGTTCAAAATACATATTCAGTATTGTGGAATTAAGGTTATTGTAGGCTGCCTATTTTGGTTTATGCTGCATAAACAGAAGACATTTACATAATAAACTTATAAAATTATTAATATAGAAAAAAAAAATCAAAAGTCCATCATGTTCGGCCTTCTCTGATCGTCCATATGTTGGTCCAGATGAAAGGGAACAACAACACATTTACTGAAGTCCTGCCAGATATTTTTTCAAAAGGAAAATATGTCTTGTTTCCAGATGCTTCAGAACCCTGCAAGTCTATGAATTAAGTTCATAGAGTCATTCTGCCACAATCCCTTGTTAAACTATATTCCCACTGGTATTATCCCATTTAGCAATAAACGCGACCTTTTTCAGAAATTCATATTCTGATTAAAATTGTTAATTGATATTGCTATTATTCAAAATAATAATTTTAGCTAAGAACACCTTCTTTGCTCCTTTGTTAGATTTAGTATGAAAAAATATTTGACGCATTGTTTAGTTATTATGGTTAGAAAATTAGTCCACTCCGGACTGTGTTTACTGAAATAATAAAATATTTATATGTAAATGAGACAGAAGTCTAATTTTCTAACTCCAATAACTAAACAATGGATGCTCAGATTTACAAACCGTCAGCATACATTACACAAGAAACATAGGTCGAGTGCACTTTGAAAAAACAGTTAAACTGTAAAAGGCAATCACAAAATGAGCACACTTCAAAGCTAGACATGTATGGTACAGTTTTTTAATGCGTTACACTTTATACATTCCACATATTAACCTACCTTCTCCTCAGATCCAACCTCAGTTGTGCTGATGAGTCAGCAACCAAGCTATAGAATTTATGGAAAAAAAAAAATCCATTCATCCCATCGAGTGTGCCCATTGTTCTTGATATAAAAACTCAGACCATAATCAGTCCGTGATCTTGTCAGGATAGTTTTATGCCTACAATGAGAGCCATTATCTACAAATCTAGAAAATGTGGTGAACCTTCCCAGGAGTTCACTGGCCTACCAAAATTTACAAAATAACCCAGACTAACATGTAAAAACTGCAGGCCTCAGTTAAAGTCACTGTTTAATGTTACACGATTAGAAAGAGACCGTGCAAAAATGGCATCCAAGGGAGAGTTGCAAAGCAAAGTCAAAGTCCCGACAAATCTGATTAAGATGCTGTGGCATGACCTTAAAAAAGCTATTTTATAATCAATAAAATTAGCACTTGACATTAGTCTTACCTTGAGAAAACTTGACAAATATTCTAACATATTTATTTTACCTAACAATACTGAGCCCTTCAGGTCAAGAATAAAAGTTTAGAGAGCAGCTATTGCAGGGTTTCATGACACTCTATTGCTGTTCTACTTCACTTATCATTAAATAAATTTGTCTCTGTGTACATGAGCCCAGATCTCCTAACATGGCAGTTTATTAAATATTGGTTAACCTCTAATGAAAAGTGACCTGCAAGAAACAGTTTTAGTATAATCGTTTTATCTTGTCTGAACAATTGTCCCTTTAGACACATTATTGCCAAAGGACTAATGACAGATCACTTGCTAGATTGCATTGTCATAATAAATCTGATCCTGGCGCTTACTAGATCCGATGGTGGGAAAGAGGAACAGCAATTTTTCTACTGGTGACAAGTCAAAATACAAATAGAAGATGAATGAAGAAGTTGACATGTTTCATATTTGACCTTCCAAGTGGTGATTTACTCAAAAGTATCTTATATGATGCAACAAAACCAATATAGTTTAGTTAAAACTATATTATCTGTTCATGGACTAGATAGATAGATAGATAGATAGATAGATAGATAGAGTGGATATAAAAAGTCTACACACCCCTGTTACAATGCCAGGTTCTTGTGATGTTAAAGAATGAGACAAAGATAAATCATGTCAGAACTTTTTCCACCTATAATGTGACCTATAACGTGAACAATTCAATTGCAAAACAAACTGAAATCTTTGAGGGGGGAAAAAAACAAAAACTCACAATAACCTGGTTGCACATAAATAAATCTCCTTTATTTCTATTTCCAACAATTCTTATTAAATACATCCAATTATATAGCTTATTTTTTAATGTTAATGTAAAAAAAAGATTTTAGCAACAATTCTTTTGAAATGTGTTGTAATTTACTAAAGGTGTTATTTACTATTTTACATTTTACTCTAATCTATGAAGGGTAACGTTCTCATGTCATTTTTGCTAATCGTAACATAATAATTTTGATTGGAAACAGTTCTAATCCACTGTTGATGAAGAAGGCAAAACCGAAGCATTTGACAGGTGTAGCCTCGACACCCATGTTATGCTCATTGACTAAATAAAGACTCAGAATCCTTAATTGGTTAAAAAAGCCACAGTCGAATCTATTTTAAAGTCACACAAACCTGTAAAATGTAAACATAGGTGCATTAACACAGACAATGACAACCAAAACTGAACATACATAACATCAAACCCAAAACCCTCCAAGTTTACAAGGGCATCCTGGGGCCACACAAAATTACCAAGGGAGGGAATACTGAGACGCTCCACCCAAACCCAGACCACCTTATTAACGCCCCCAGATAACTGGCAAGCATCCATTCTGGCTGTGACAATATAAAACCTGACCCATCCATATACCTAGATATATAGGGAGGGAGCGTGGGACAAACTTACAAGACAAATAGAGGTGGTCTCAGAGAACATGGATGCATTGGACCTACCTAGAATTGCTTACATTTACATCAGTCTGTACTTTCACTCCGGTGGTGGTGGTGCTATTTTATGTAAACCGCCACCTTTTGGAACCGGAATCTTTTCTATCTGTGACATGCAATCATGATTATTCTCAGCCAGCTTCCATAAGTCATATTGGTTTTTATCTCACACGGCAACTCACTACACTCTTATGTGCCTTATGTGACTTTTATTACATGACTTTGAGAGTGAAAAAAATTGTAAACATAAATTTTAAAAATGGTCTCCACCTATAGTTTGTTTAATCAAACATATGTTATGCTAACAGATGTAAACTTATGTAGGAACTAAATTAAAATAAAACATTGAGCTCTACGGATTATTCAATGAGTCTTATGACTCCTATAGCACAAAATAGCAATAAACGTTTATTGAGTACTATATTACATACATACCTACTAGTTTTACAAAAAGTGATACTATCCAAAGTTTGAAAGGTGGCTTTATTACTAAAGAAGACAATGGAATGGTCCCTTCCATTGGTTATTATGGTGATAATACCACTTTTTAGATTCATTTTTATACATAAGCCCCCGTAAGATTTATCTATTTTTTGTTATTCATTATTCTGCTTATAGAGTGAGTTTCTAGATTTTTCTTTACCACTCAGTTGAAGCTGGAAAATGAATTTCAACTGCATGCTATGGATACAGAATACAATTAAAAGCTTATAAATTTGCATCTTATGCACCCATCAGGAACTAAGCTTACAAAGCACCTCGATATTAGGATGTTGAGGATAGACCCACAAAACATAGCTATACATCAATCAAATCATTTGGGAGTTTTTTTCCTGAAAGAACATAATAGAATTTTAGAGGGTCACCAAAGCCAGTTATATAAATGTTTATATACGTACTGTTCTGTATATCACTATATAGTACATTTTCTTCAGTCATATATCAATTATAAACAATAATGTGCTTTGTATGAAGGCTTACATCCATTCAGCGCTCACTTGTGTATTCCTGGCAATAATTAGATAAGCAATTTATTTTCAGTTAGGTTTGTTGTTTTTTTCATAGTTAGATAAGGCCAGTGGCCAACTAAATTTAATTAAAAGTTTTATAAATACTGTGAAATTTTGTTTGCATACAAATACTTAAATGAAATTTCAACATTTGTGAATATTTTGACACTATACAGTCCCAGGAAGATTTTTTGTGTAGATTGTCTGTGTAGAAATAATGTGTAAATTGGGTGTATGGTTCCTTGGGGTGGAGCATTGGGAGGGCAGGCTGGGCAAATGCTCCAACTCCAATGTTTTTTTAACTGGATTTTTAAAGTCCAGTTGAAGACTTTGATGAAGCCTGCAACATGTGCCGGAAGTGCACATTTAAACTCTCTGAAGGCTCACAATCAGGGAGACTGTTGAGGGGAGAGGGAGTTCTTCAAAGCTGCCAGGGTAGAGGAAAGGCCTAAAGGACTAACCCTAAGTCAAGTGTGGCACTACCTGTCTGGACCTGTGCATTTTGTCTAGGGAGGTTTTTGAGAAGATGGTTAGATATGTGCACTTTTAAACAAAATACACTGTTTGCTGCAAAACTGTATTCCTTTGTTGTATTGTCCTAAAGGACTGTGTTTGAGATCCCTAAAAGTAACGTGCATGCCCCTTAGGAAACTGGTTTTTACTAGGTCAAAATACCTTATTAAGTCATTAGGTATCCCATGTAATATAAGGGTGTGTCTGCGCAAATGAATGGTATGTATTGGTGTGTCACAGAGATCTACAACATTCACAATAGTGCAACATAAAAACAGTCTTTACTCAAACATGAGCTTTCTAGGAGGTCACTTTTGTACAGTAGGTGTTAGACAAGACTAGATAGTACATCAAGAGCATGTTGGGACAGCCTGTATTTCAAATATGTTATGGGCCATTTGGTTGAGCTGATGCTTGAGGTTACCACAGCACCCATAAATCTTGCAGTACTTCCAGTGTTTGGAACAAAAGTTGGTAAAATAGAATAGATTTAATAAAATAGTCTAAAAACCAGAGCAGACTCCATTTTAGATTATGATCCATCGACTATGACCTTTCACTTACAGACAGTAGTCCCTAATGTATAACTCCTTTTTCTTACTGTTTTCTGACCCATGGGCATGAGCAAAAAGGAGACAGTTAATTACTAAAAGTTGCAGCCCTTCATAAAAGGAGACGATATATATATACACTGTATTGGCTCGATTATAGCCGCACCCGAGTATAGGCCGCACCCTAAAAGTTAGGTGCTTTTTTTAAAGAAAAAAGAGATATGCTGCCACTCTGCCCCCCCCCGACTTACCAGTGCAGACTCTCGGGTGTCCTGCGGGGCCGGCGGGGGACATCCCAGCAAGGGAGATTGTTAAAGAGCATCGAGCAGACGTGCTGGCAGCGAAGGTTGTTTACGTGTATCTCCGCACCTGGTGAACGTCTGCACGATGCGCTTAGACAATCTCCCGTGGCACTTTCCCCCGTGGAAAGTGCTGGCAGGGGAGGCTCAGCATATTGGAGAGTAGGATGCAGGTCCCCTGCAGCTCAGCGGGGGATCTGTATCCTAACCCCACTGCCTGCCCGGCGCCTGGAACTGCATGTCCCGCGTGTCGGGCAATACGAATTGTGCATTCCTGCGCTAAACCCCGAATATAGGCCGCACCCCCACTTTAAAGCGGGGGGAAAAAGTGCAGCCTATATCCGGGTAAATACGGTATATATGCACCCTGAAGCACTCCTAAACAAAGAGTGCATTAGACACCTTTAGTCTGATGCAAATTACAAACAATATATAAATGCCACATAACCAGATAAGTGTTTTGTGTAATTATGTGTTTTGCTATTCCGCAATTATTCTAGAAATTATGCATATTATTGGTAAATAGTGGTTTGATCGAAATGATCCCCTTTGTGAGAAAGTCATGTAGAGAAAAGTATGCCATCTTATTATACAAGCCAAATTTATTTTGACATAATTTAGCCTTTACCTCTTAAAGGTAATACACTTCATTGAAAAAATATGTATTATTATTTATTGTTTTAAATAACGCCATCATAATCAACTTGGATGTACAATGGGTTTAATATATAAATGTAATTTTGCAGGCAAAGGTGTGATTTCAGTACAAGTGAATGACACATTTAATAATATTTATATATGTAATCAGATCCATAAATACTGTCTTCACAAAATGATCTTTATTTTACAAAGTAAAAATCTAAATGCACATTATTATTATAACAATTTGGTAACACATTTGGAAAACTCAAACTTAAAGACAAAGAGATAACATAACAAAGAAAATGATCCTCTCCACAAATTTGTGATCTCGTCCTAGAAAGAATAGTTAATTGTAGACATGTATATTTTAATGATTGACTATAGATCGGGTGTTAAATAAATTAAGGCAATAGATGATTTAACATGAAATATAGTAAATGATTATCAAGCTTTTTATTACTTCCAGCTGCAACAGCCATTCCCATGTATACAGATTTTTTTTGGGACTTTGTTTTGCAGTGAGACTAAATTTGAGTTATTTTTCTATTTTACTTTTTATTAACATTGACAGATGGATACGTTCAGCACATGAAGGTCCTATTGAACAAATGAGCTCTGTATGCCAACATTAGTCATTAACTTAATGTACCATGGCACTAATTTCATTATAATTGAAGTACATTGTAGAACCAAGATGAAATGTGGAACTATGTAAGTTTAATCCTTTTTAGCTAATAACAATTACAAAAATTATATATTTTTATGTTAAATTTCAATAATATGGTTTCTTTCTCAACCCCTGTATAGGTTTGAAAGAGCAGAGCCTTCGTTATGCATCCATTTTGTATAATCTTAATTTTAATATTATATGTTTCCTCACTGAGTTAATCAGGTTCTTTATCTGAAAACAAGATCAATCTGCATCTTCACCAACACATGCTGCAGCAATGATAAATAGGTAAATAGATATAAAAATACAATTACATCCTTGAGACATTTTGTTAGCTTTAAGCATGTTTTATTTAGCATGGTGCTCTGAAATCGGATAATTAATAAACCTCTTTAATGAAAGGCCATTTGATAAATGACTTTGAGGAACAGCCCTGCATGATTTTACAGTATGAGGTGACATTATATAACTTCTTACGCTTATAGGACATTGTTGAGCAATTCAAAAGATTACATAGCATTATTACAATAAAAATGAAAATTTACAATATGATAAAAATTTCTCAAAAAGGTTAACACACATTAAGACATACTGGTACAGAAGATGAAGAAGACCCCGTTCTGTGAGCTTACAATACGTTATTTGTAAAGAAACCTCATATTTGGATAAGTTCATACTGCCTTGTTGTCAGTAATGTATTCTGACCTAGAATAGCAGGTCCTTGGGTGGAAGCCCGCCTGCTATTGCATAGTGGAGTGGTTACAAGGGAAATTGCTGATATTCCCAAGGGACACATTAACACTATATAGGACTGGCGCCATGGGTCTTTAATTTCTTAACAACCAGTGGCGTGCCTGGCATGATGTTGAGGCATTCAGCAACACCGAAATCTGCTCCTGGGACCCTCCCCAGAGCATCCACACCCGCTAAATATAATATGGTGGAGGAGGCCGGATGTAAAAAAAAAATGCATAGGAGGTGATCAACAATTACATCCTAAGCTCAAACTGTGTTGCTGAAATCAAATGGCCTTGGGGATAGTGAGGCATTAAGTGACACCGAAAACCCACCCCAGGATGAACTGGGATCACTCTGGAGAGTGACCAGAGGTGCCATAGCAAGAGATGTTGCCTCAAGATGGTGGTGTCTACTAAAAAATGAATGAGTTTCCAAGAGGGTCTCTCCACACCCTACCAGAGAACTCTGCAGATACTGCATTCAACCATGCAAGTCAATTAGTAAAATATATATATAAAATAAAAATAATAGTTATAAAGAAGAACCATCCTGTTTTAACAAAATGTAAAAAAAAGTCCAAAAATATATTTTTAAAATTAGCGCTGGATCTTCCCAAAAATCCTAGCATGAAAAAAGTTAAAATACTAGCATTTGAAAAACTCATGAAGTGTATGGTTTGATGGGGTAAATTGAACTGGCCAGATTCAAAGATGTCCCAAATAGTACATGGGCGCAGATTGACCAGTTGTCAAAATTAAAAAAAAATGCACGGGTGATATCAATGTACTCAGGAGATGTTGCTGAACACATATTGTGTTGTTGTCCAGCAGTGACATGCACTAGAAGCTGTTAATTCATATCTAAAGTACAACGTGTGTGGGAAAAAATACACAACAAATTACTACCACGAATATTGACAAAGGCAGGTAGTAGAATTATTACATGGAAAGTGTTAAAATACCAGCATTTGAAATAGCCTGACATGTCTAGTTTTTAAAAAATATATAGTCTAATGAGGTAAACAGAATTGAGAGAGTTCAAAGATGTCCCAAATAGGACATGGAGGCAGAATGATCAGATGTCAAAATTACAAATTAAAACATACACACCTACTAAATTTGGTCCTTTAGCCCTCAAACAACCCAACAAATCTATGCATTTGATCAATGTACTCAGCATATGTTACTGTACGTGTTTTAAGGTGTTTGGCAGTGACATTTACCAGGAGCTGCAAAGTGACGTTGGGAGTATTCTCTCCCAAACAGACAAATTATCTGATTGATTAATTTAGATATAGTATTGGCATATTTACTGCAGATCTGTCACATTTCCCACATTCTACATTTTGTGTAATAACTACTACTGTTTAATTGTATTTACTGATGTAGATAATCAATGTATATGTACTGTATTATAAACCCATTTTGTATCTATAGCATAGAAGCAGCCATCATAATTTCCCTTTCTGAGGATTTGTATAAGTATTCATTACTACTAATGACCTTTCCCCTGTTGTTTAGTTGTCAATCAGCCTTGTAGTCTTTGTAAGGTAGGGTGAGGAGAAGGGTAAAATCTTGGACAATTGATTAATCGTCCTATGTTTTGCTACCTTTATTACAACCTTCCCAAAGTAAATGTATTATTTTTATTATTAGTATTATTATTTATGGGTTTATATAGTGCCATCAAATTCCATGGTGCTGTAAAGTGGGTAGACAAGTAGTATGTAACATAACAATTTGACTTACAGAAACAACAGGTTAGGAGGGCCCTGCTCAAAGAAGCTTACAATCTATGTGCTTCTTACTTTTAAACTACATATATCTTTAAAACAATTTCAATGACTAAAACACAAAAAGTGTGGTTGCTCTTTGGAGCCATCACAAGGCTATTGGGGTAGGGGGGTTGTGTTGCTTCATGCCTCGATATTGAGGCATGTCAGCAACACCATTTATGCTTAGGAGGTGATTCCGATCGCTTCCTAAGCTGTATTAGCTGGGCGCCGCCCGATCGGTGTGGCGGTGGCCATTTTTCTTGCGGGGAGGGCTTTCCTCCACGGTCAGCCTCACTTGTGAGGCTTCCGTGGATGCTGCAAAGCTGCCGATCACGGCAAAAAAGGTGGCGATGCAGCTGTTTAACAGCAGCCCGTACATGTACGGGCTTTGTCATTATCACGTTGCACTGCAAGCACGTACATGTACGGGCTTTGTCATTAAGGGGTTAAAAATTATGCATATGCCTTTAGACAAATAAACAAAGTGAGGCCTGTTAAATGAAGAGAATGCATAAACTAGGATAAAATAAAGGAAATGTTATATGAAGTTCTGGTAATTCTAAGTCCAGGTGTAACTCAGTGTCGTTTGTGCTGAAATGGTTAATCTTTATTTCAGTACTTTTATTTTCAGTACTTCCTCAATGAAGTGGTCCTTCTGGGTGAAGTGGTGACCAACCGTGGAGCGGTCATTTATTTTAATTATATATCTTAATGGAATTTCTATGTAGGTTTATGTGTTTTGTTGATGTTTAGTGGTTGGTATTTTTTGACTTGAGAGCTAGTCTTTAAAATGGAATGTTAATCCAATAAAAAAAAGTATTAATCTATAGTGCAGTATTTTTTTTAGACACACACACACACACATATATATATATGCACCGTTTCAACCACATACTCAAAAAACTAAATTTCCATTGAAATGTTATTTCAAAATGAACTGTCCATTAATCTTAAAGGGTTTAATTATATGGTCCTTTTTTGCTGAACATGAGTTGGCAGTAAAATGTATAAAAACCTATGGCTTTGTTACATTGTCATTCGTGCAGAAAATTGCCCTCCTTTTTCTCTGAAATAGATGGGGTTTAGCCAAATGAATCTGGCTGGCCCTCCAGGAACAATGTATACATCTCAGGAAGCTAATAGAAACATATACTGTTACATTATATGTTCTCATGGCAACACCGCCTGCTTTAATGGAGTAATCAGAAAACCACTGCATAGGGGGAAACAGATCACTAGCACCCTCAAAGATACCAAGCCAGACATGTTCAACAATCACCTTAAAACCTGGGGATTACTCAATATGCCTGTCTGCACCCTGGTAATACAAGTAACATATATACGATATATATATAAATATGTGTAAAAAAATGCTGTAAAGTAGGAATGCTTGAAAAATAGACATATTTTAACCCGTTAAGGACAAAGCTGTTTTTTTTATTTTTTTGTACCTTGTGACAGAATGACCGCGGTGGAGGAGGGGTTCCCCGCTCTTGTGGCTGGAGGAGGCTGGTACCTGGCACTTTGCGAGTAGCTTTTGGCTGTTGCTATCCAACTTTATCTTTTTCATCCGGCCCTTTCGCTAGTATTCTTCAGCGGTATGTGCATTGGGGAGTTGGTTAACCCCAGTAAATCGGTTCCTGGTGGGATATTTTTGGAAAATAGTGAGAGAGTCAGTCCTTGAATTTAGGGTACAGCGACCGAAAAGCTCGTTTTGGTTGAATTTGGGGAGGTTATTAAGTACAACTTGACTTGGTTTTGACATTGTTTCCTAATGTGAATTTCTTCTTAATGTGCGATGGAGCACTCGCACATTAAGTTGAATAAGTGGTTGACTACGTTTGTGGTTAAGGTTAAAGATATCCTGGTCTGGTATATGGTGTATGAGTGTGGGCCTTGACTTGTTCAATTTAGCTATTCAGGAAGCAGTGGAAAAAAATGCAAATGGTACGGTAGTCAAGTTGGGTCTTAATCCCTCTCCCACCTCTTATGTATTAAGGTTGGTTATCAATGGACCTTCCCACTGAACTTTAAGGCCTGCTGATTATCAGAATTGTGATTGGAAGGTTTTTAGAGGTATGTGACGTACTAGTGGGGGAGGTGAGCATCTTGTGGATATTTTTGTGGGTAGTTTTTTTGTAAGAATCTGGGTTATTTATAAAATATAAATGTTCAGGGGCTGTGTTGTTGTTGGCTAATACAGTATTTTGTAAGAACTGTAATAAAAGCTGTTGCCTGTTTTACATTCGTGTACTGATGTGTTTATTTGGAGGACATAGGTTTGTATGGTCTGGGTTGTGTCAGTTGGTACACAGCACTGTCCCTACTACCTTCATATATGTCGAAATCATTAACAGTAAGCTCAATCCAGTACTCCATACCTCTTGTAGACTCTGGTCAGTTTCCAAATTCATCTCCATATCCACATTGCAAGAACATAGCGATTTATTTCTGGATTCTGTTACAGACCACTTCAAACTACGAATAGAAAAAAAAAATGTCTGCTACCACTTAAAATTATTTTAACTACATGCTGAAGAAATAAGTAATATGTGTTCATATGCTGTAATGTTGTTTTGCTGTTAGTTTAGTATTTTTCATATAAAAATCAATGAAGGTTGCACCAGTGATTTCTGAAGTCTAAGGTATAATATAGTAAGATTTGTGGCAGATAATTTAACCTTTCCCAAGATGTTACTGTAAGATGACATATATTAAAAGCTACTAATATCCAACCATATAAATGATATAACTGTGACCAGGGGAGGAGTACTGTGAACCAGAATGGTACAATATCTCAAACTTTATAACTAATGTTGTGTCAACTGTTGTACAGAAATGATTTCATTCTACTAAAAAATATATATTTCAGGCTACTCTGTTATGTTTTCTACCTCCACAAGAGCTTTTGTCTACTCAAAGAAAAAGAAATAATACGTAAACCCACTACCATTAAAATGTTTGGGGTCACTTAGCTGTTTTCATGGAAAACAATGACATTTCTAGCTGTCCTAACATTATTGCAAAGGAGTTTTCTAATGATGAAACACAGGAGTGATGGGGGCCTATGTATACTTATGAAGATGTTTCATTAAACATCATGTTTCCAGCTACAATAGTGATTACAACACTAGCAACATCTTCACTGTATTTTTGATGCATTTAATGTTATTTTAATGGACAAAATTTGCTTTTCTTTCAAAAACAAAGACATTTCTAAGTGACCCCAAACAATTAACGATTGCTTTCTTCGTGTAAACAGTGTTGCTGGAGTGTCTTTATATGAGCAAGTCCTAAAATCGGTGCTGTATTTTCTCAAAAATCCTTGCATGGAAAGTGTTAATATTCCAGCATTTAAAATACTCTGGGTTGTCTAGATTAAAAAAAAACATATGGTTTGGTGTGAATACATTGAATTGGTTAGCTTCAAAAGATTTCCCAAATAGGACATAGGTGTAGGATGACCAGATTTGAAAAAATGATTCTGATTCTGAAATGGTAATATCCTACTTGTACGTATTGCTCTATAACTTACAAAAAAAAGCACAAAAAAAACCTCAGGACAAATATTAGAATCTACCAGGTTTCCCCATTAGCTTTTGTAGATGAGCAAAAAAACTTTTCAAATAAAAGTCAGAAAAGTGTTTTATTTGCATGTTTTCATCATTTTCTATTATTTTTGTAGTAAATTAGATGATATTATCATAATAATGGTTGTTAAAGAAAGCCCTTCTTGTCCTGAAAAAAATCAATATATAATTCATGTTGGTGCAATATATGAGAAGAAGAAGGAAATTACAGCTAAACACAAACACTGCAGAAGCCTTAAAATATCCTTGGTCACCAAGGGTAGAACATTTTTTTTTTAAAAACAACCTGGTCCTTAAGGGGTTAAAGAGGTGATGTAAACACAAAACCATGGAGTCATGACAGTCAATAAAATGTAGTATTCCACCAAAGCTAACATCTACAGATCTGCAATCATTCTGGTTGATGTTACCAGGGTGGGGCAACAAAAGATTACAGGTCAACTGTGACACTTTAAGAGCATTTAAATGAACCCCCTTTAAAGATAATGATCTGGATTCAATTTGAGAGATAAATCGAATGGCAAGTAATTGAATAGCAATCCTCCTATACACTGCAATGGAAAAAAAACATTAACTGAGATAATCACTGTTCTAATACTTTTGATAACTTTATCTCCTAAATCCATCCCAATATTCATTGGCCATTTCTCTTGGACACCGAGACAATTATATATATAGTATATATAGTAGTAGGTAATGGATATAATATATAATACATATATACATATATATATATTATGATATACATACAGTTTAGTGAAGAATCGTATATACCGGTATCTATCTATCTATCTATATATATGTGTGTGTGTGTGTTACTCAAATATACGCAATCGCTGTTATTACCCCAGATGTGATGGACTATGACTCCCATTATGCTCGGACAGCAGGCTTAGCATAATGGGAACTGCAGTACATCAACAGTTGGCTATCCAGAGGCAACCTAGCTCCCTCCTGTCTGTAGTGCTAATGATGCAGCACACAGTGTGTACTGGGAATGGAGATCGCAGCGCCTCTCGGTGCTAGGATGGGTTTTGAAATCCTTGAACCTGCAGTCCCTTCAAAGGAATAGGAAGTGTTTTAGCGATTCGAACAACAAGGAAAACCCATTTATCCAAGCGAGATTAAAAGAAAAAAGATTACCGATCCATTCTGCAGTTGGACCAAACCTACATTTTTTATTTTTTTTCATGGAATGTTTTTTAATGCATTTCTACTGATGATACACATTTTTAAAAATGTCATACAAGGACAGCGTGTGAGTAACTCCCGAGTCCAGAGAGAACGAGCGGCTCTGTGTGTATTTCGCCTGGATTGACCGGGGAGGAAAGAATTACATCTGCTCACGGGATTAACTGCTAAAGTTTTATTGCACCGTGAATATTAAGGGACTTGGTGAAGAGATAACGCCGGCTCCTCCGACGAAAGCGACTCAGGTTGTCTCCGCTCGGGGGCCCCGTAAGGGATTTCTTTAAGGAATAAAGCGGGTCTGCGTTACGCTTCTTCGTAAATAAGGCTATATGTGAAATTCATAGTTATTTTCATGTCTGCCACGACTATGCAGCGAGAAGTGCGCTTGGAGCATGGATTTGTTCCTTCGTGAGGGATTTCGTTCTTTTAATACGGATTTCATCGCAGAAATATTACTAAATCCCGATTTTTGCAAAGCTCGTCTTCAGAAGATTGCAAAGGTGGAGCGGGCAGAGGGAGCAGATGACGGACCAATTAATCCTCCCAATGCGTGGAAACAAGCGAAGGAGCCAGGAAACGCTCCTATGTAAATGGGGTGGACGCTTCGATCCGGTGCTGGTCATATATGAAACTAATGATTAGGCTGAATGCGGCGGCTACTTTGCTGATTTCCCAGTTTTTGACAATGCTCGCTGTAAAGTGACCCACTGGTTCATTCATGGTGTCGGGGATCTGTTGCAGCGCCCAGGGGATCGGGATTGGAGATGCGATGGTGATGATGATGATGATCTAGAGCGATGTGATCGCATGCAGTGCATACATACATTTATTTGTATATGCGATCATGGTGATCACTTGAGCCCTTTAAAGAGGAAGTGGCAATTCCTGCTGTGTTGGCTTGTAATTTTTTTTTTCTAATCCACCCTATTCCCCCGCACTGGAAGTCCTCCTGTATCTAAATGGAATTAGTGGAGATCGAAGCCCCTTGTGTAAGGAACAGACATGATCCATGGGAGCAGTTTGTTTCACAGTGAGTATACTCTACAGCTGCAGCCAGCTACCATTTAAGTACCAGCAACAGACCATTCCCTCTATCCTGTCTGATTTCTCCTAATTCTGTAGGTGATCCCTTCCAGGCATCAACACATTGTTAGTAGACTCGCCTTTAACATACATTCTGGATTTAGAATCCCATAGACTATTGATGAGGAATTACGTTGATATAGCATGAGTTCAATGGGGGGGTTTAGCTTGTATTATGCTTAGCAAAATTGAAATTCTGAAGATGTAGCAGAACTCCTTCCATATGCTGAAGATGTGAAGTGTGTTGGTGCTGTGGTGATCCAAGGTATAACAGTGTCCTTTCTTTTCTGCAGTGATTAGTAAAGGCTATTCACAGAAAAAGTGCCATCAAAATAATGTTGTGCTATTAGACATACAGTTGTGATATGCTAGGTCGGGCTTTAGAGGGCATATTGGCATTGTGTGGTGGTGGTGATGGATAATGTGGTGTTGATGGACCTGTATTAGTACACACTTTTATTTATGAAGCTAGACATTCTGGGCAGAGCTGCATTTAAATTGCCAGATCAGTTTTACTACATTAAAAATGCAAAGGCCCTCAGACGTATGTGTGTATTCACCTAGGTTCATTTCCATAACTCATTATGAACCAAGGACAGCTACGCCTGGGTGTCAATATATTGGTCTTTTGATGCAGCTGTTTGTGTGTGTTCTCCATAATCACTGCTTTGTTTTCGCCCACTGTTTTATATCTATCTATAATCTAGAACAGGTGAAATCTAAAGAAAAATATTCAACTGAAAGTATTTTCTTATGTACAAAGGACCTATTCAGAGAGGCGTTTAAGATTGTTGCTGTTTACAGCTCCTTTTTCTTCAATTTTCTAAGTTTTATGACTTCAGAAGAAATACAAATAAACATATACACTATTATATGTACATATGGATTCATATATTTAAGTGTTCATGGACATATACTGTAATATATGGCCCATAAATCTGTTCTTTATGCAGTCTTTATGTGGGTATTGGATGCCATTGGAAATGCTGTAAATGATAATAGCTCATTCTTAGTGAAGGTTCTAGTTGCATTACTGTTCTAGCACATAGGGAGATGACTACCTTATCTCGCTGACTCTGGGGCATATAAGACATTGTCTGACATACCAGACATATTTGATATATATTGTTGCAATGATACATAACCGAGCAACCACGTGAAATTAGAATGCAAAAACTCTATTTTTGTATTTCAGTGTTTTCTTAATACATCTGCATGATTAGTAGCAGTTTATGGGATATTCTTGAAAGTGACAAGCATAATAAACACAGGTATCTTCTTTCATTTCAGTTGTAACAAGTCTAATTATTCTACATGTGTCTTGGGCAACAAAAAAAGGAGCAGGTAAGTAGACCACTTTACATGAAGGTCATTTCTTAACTTAAATATGCAAAACCCTTATATTATGACATATGATCCCTTATAGAATACAACAATATTTTTTGAAGCAATCTGTTACATTATGTATATATTTACAAATTTTGCAATTATTTATTTTGTGTGACTTTGCATTTCCAGACAGACAAAACAACTCAGAAGGTCAGAAATCAGTGCAGTGTGGCTCTTGGACAAAGAATTTAGATGGAGGAATATTTACCTCTCCCAATTATCCCAACAAGTACCCTCCTGACAGAGAATGCATCTATATTATAGAAGGTACATTTTTTTCTGTTGTCCCTATAAATTCCATGCTTTTCTATTATATACCCTTTCCATGCTGTGTTTCTTATATATTAAATATAAGGATGGCATTGGCAAAGTTTTAAAGTGATCTGTTTTAGCCTAGAAGTAAAACATACAGAAAAGTCATATTTAAGATCTATAAAGGCCTGTTCATGTAATAGATAAATATATATTTTGTGATTTTGTGTGTAATTGAGCTTTCTCATGACATGTATGTTGTACAAAAATTATTATAATCCGTCGTGTTTCAACACAGAAAAAAAGAAAATAAAAAATTATAATGAATAAAAAATAGTGAGGCTGTTTAGCTATTGTAGAGGGCATCAATACTTGCTGCTTTCTTGTAATCTAGACTATCGAGTAAATTGGTAAAGATGATGTGGGAGGGTGATGCTAATTTTAATCAATGATGGCAATTCTTTGTGCTTTATTGAGGGGTTTATGGCCTAGTAAGGGGAGGAGTCAAGAGATAACTGTAATTGGGTTTGTGAATTGGGAAATGGAGGTGTCAGGAATAAATTGTACTACAATTTATCAGATGTGTCCAGTTCTGTATTTTCCTTGGGATTGTAAACCATTGTACATTAAAAGGCCTCTCATACAAGTGACATTACATATAGTTTTAGCTATGCAAAACCTATGGTTGCAATTGATAGGACCAGGCAGATAGGAAATAAAAATGATATATATGAAAGTTAGATAAATAAGATGATGATTGAGCAAGATGGGGCAGAAGACATATGCAAGACATTAGCCAACAACATCATGTACTTGTATAAAGTATGCCCATAATGTAGGATCAATCCCAAAACACAAAATATAAATATACACCGCTGTATTTCACTGACAATAAGCATATATAAGCAAAGTTTGATTCATTTGTGGGGATCATGGAATAGATGGCCAAATTCTCACTACATACAGTATGTAGTACTACATAAACAGTGTTACCTTTAATTTGTATTGCCTAATGGATTACATTTCTATAATAAATACCATCATAAACTCATATTTAAAACACAAATTCAGTTATTGAAACTAGCTTGATTGTAATTGCCAGAAAATAAGTGTGAAGTATCTTTTTCCTCTATGTAATAAAGTGATCTGGTCACTTGTGAAGCAGTAATTCCTTGGTTTATCCAAATCCAAATAAGAGATTCTATGTAATAAAAATTTTCTTTTGATTCATGTGAATTTCTTATCCTTTTTGGATGTGGTGGAGGGTTTAGTTCCCATCATACAGTATATGTACTGCTTTGTGGGCATGGCTTGTTTTGCTTGAAACTGCAAATGTCTTTCCCCTCTTGGGTCTGATGTTTAGGCAACATCAGACACAACCCTGGTCACCCAATTCCTACCTGCTTCTGCCCAAACTCTTTTCATAAGAAACTTGGTACCTCAACCCCACTCATTGACATCATCCACCTTTAACCTTTAGTTATGCGACCCCTAACAATGTTTCTTATGTCTCCTTGTACTCCTACCTCACCACACAATTGACCCTACTCTCTCACATATCCTCCCTTCTCTTTTTAGAGAACCCAACTCTTCTATTTAAACTCTCATAATACATGTTCCCACCCCATCTAGCTACTGTCCTGTGTTACTTCTTCTACTACTCTCCAAACTACTGGAACATTTAACCTAAAATGATCTAACCCACTTTCTTTCCTTTAACTGCCTGCTTGACCTTTTCCAATCAAATTTAAATACACAACAGTCTACTGATACTGCCCTCATCAGAAGGTCACTTCTCTTGGATACTTCTCAGTATCCTCTTGGACCTCTCCAACCTCTGGCACTGTTGACCACCCCCTTTTCCTACAAACCATTCATTCTTATGATGTTCTTGACCAATCCCACCACTGTGATTGTTTCTTCTCTTGCTCTCAAAGGTGTTAGCACTTGTGTAATCAGAAGAAGAGGCGCATGTACATAGGGAGAAAACAAAAACAAATCCCACAATAGTGTAATATGTTGGGAAAAGCAGACTAGAGAAACTCTGATTGCACTCACAAGAGTAGATGAAGATCAAGCTCTTCAGATGTTGTAAAAAGTTGTCTTTAATATAATATCTTGAAATCTATAAAAGTAAAAGCAACAATAGTGCAGTATCTTCCAGCTTCATATAGTGAAAGCACTTACAGGACATGGAGGCATAACAAAAGAGTCATGCAAACGAGCCCAGTACAAGTAAGAGAAGTTGATAAAATGTCCAAAAAGTCTCTCAACGCGTTTCGCCGGTTAGTCCCAGCTTCTTCAGGAGAATTTTGTGAATAAAGTAGATCTTAAAGTAGACTTTTTGGACATTTTATCAGCTTCTCTTACTTGTACTGGGCTCGTTTGCATGACTCTTTTGTTGTGCTAAGCAATATCTTTTTGATTCGTTAGCACTTGTGTATCCAGGATTCTTTATCTATTCTCTACCTCATTCTGTGAAGACTCTCTCATACTTATTCTAGTTTTAAATGCCTACTAAAAGCCCTCCTGTTTAAAGAAGCATACAATCTATCCTTCCAACCCCAAGAATGTGAATTCTGAAAAGAAACCATCTGTTCTCCCCACTGTTGAGATCTCCAAACCACTGACTATACATGAACCTTGCTACAATCAAATCATCCTTGCCCAATCAGTCCCTCGCCTTCTGTCTCATTTGACAACCTTCTAATAGCTTGCTATAGCAGGGCCGTCTTCTCATTCTGTACCTTGTATGTCTTAACTTGTATTATTGCAGTTGACAACTTTGTATAATTTCTTCATAATGTCAATGTTTATTTTCACCCTCCTCTTTTATAAAAGTTCTAGGGAATGTGCTGACACATGTAATGTAATGTAATATTATGCGTCACTATTAAATAGTAAAAAAAATCTGTCTCTAAGGAGGTATGTAGCAGTTTCCTTGGTCTTCTGTTGAAGCATATGATGTTTTCTAGTTGAGCACAGCAATATGACAAAATACATAATGAAGTAATATTAGCTTGTCATCCAAAATGTTTGAAGACATATCTAATAGGTGTTGGAAAGTGTAGGAGTAGTTTGTGGACAATATCTTTAATGCAACACAAAGAGACCATTTTACCTGTAATATAAAGTTAAGTACCTTTTATGGAAAACAAAGCACTATTGTGCAAAGTATAGATTGTAAATGTATATGCCTATGGGAAAATCATTAATATTCCATAAAAAATGCTGCTTTCTGCTTTGTATATGAATTTTCTTGTTTGTGGAAACATGCAATATTTATTTGTGATTTTTTTGGGTTTGTCATATCACATATATTTAAACATTCATTTTACATACATGTTTTAGAATTGTGTTTTTTCCTCTTACAGCTTCTCCAAGACAGTGTATTGAACTTCATTTTAATGAAAAATATTCTATAGAGCCTTCTTGGGAGTGTAAATTTGACCACATTGAAGTAAGAGATGGACCTTTTGGCTTTTCTCCTATAATTGGGCGTTATTGTGGACAACAAAGCCCACCTTATATTAAATCAAGTGGAAGATTCCTGTGGATTAAATTTTTTGCTGACGGTGAACTAGAATCTCTGGGGTTTTCTGCACAATACAACTTTACACCTGGTGAGTACAACCTCCAACCCTATCCAGCAATCCAGTTTATAGCTGCTTTGGATTACTATACAAGAGTTTAATATTAATTTATATTGACACTAATTATTGTATGCAGTTCTTTTAAGAAACCTGTTTAACAGTGTGAGTTGTCAGCATTCAATTTCCCTTGCTGTTTTTCTACTCTCATGCTAAATGATTATTGCTCATATAAACCACAGCAAACAAATCTGACTTGTTTCAAACATGAAAATAGTGTGAAGAAAATATCTCTATTAATAATCTAATCTGTGAATAATGATACCTCTAGTGCGGAAGATAATTCAAAATATACTTATTGTATTCCGTTGCCATCCAGGGAAACCTCCAATCTCCATTGCAAAATAATTAGCTGAAATAACGATTAAACAGCCTACCCTTTACAACCATTATTGCTAGATTAATAGTAACCTTTCTTTATTTGTATATGAAGAAAAATAATTTGGGAGGATATTGCCAGTGGTTTGTGTGCCATGATTTGCAGCAGAGTCTGTTATACAGTTGTATATATGAAGGATATACTATAGTATATATATAATATACGTATATATATATATATATATATATATACACACACGCATACACTTTTCCTTAAATCAGTGATTATCAAAAATAGTCCTGGGAGTAAAGAACCAGTAGAATCACGAGGAAGCTGTGTTTTTGTGGGTTAATGTATGGTCTGTTTATAGTTAGCATGTGTGTGTGTGTGTTACTGTAAGGCGTTTGTGAGCATATGACGTTAGCCTGTGTCAGTTACGCTATAGTGTGTACATGTATGGTGTCAGTATAAGTGTCAGTGTATGGTGTTGGAGTGTCAGGTGTGAGAGAAGGGGTGTCCAGAATTAAATAACATCTTTTTTGTGCTGCATCACGCAGGCTACCAGGTGTTATTTATGCCCTCTTTCGTAACATACCTTAAACAGCCTACTGTTTCTCTGCTGGTGTTCCATTGAGCCTCTCTGAATTTCCTCCTCTTGCCCCCCCCCTTCTTGGACACTTATGGATCAAGGCCATATGAGCTTGCAATATACCGGTATTCTATGTACACGTTCTGCACACGTTGTTGTTTTGCTCAAATTATTATCATACCTGTGAACTTTCAGGCTATGGTTACTTGTAGCCCTCCCTCCTTGGGTTGGCTGAGCATGTTGGTTGGCGGGGTCAACATTAGTGGTTGATGGGGCGTGATATTGTTGTGAGCACAGGACGACAATGTTGCGGGCACACCTTGCCCCATCTACTTTACATTTGCATGGAGGTGGGGCATGTCTAAACACAGCTTCTGCAACCTGGAGATATTTGGCCATGGCATGGACAATAGGAGAAGAAGCAGGCATGCTTATGTGTGGTCAAGGTTCCACAGTTACTGATAATTAGTGAGAGTTTTGTGCTCCACCATTGAAGAGGTTACATAATTACACACACACTTTGCATTCCGACATTAAAAAGGGTAAATAATCACACATACACACATCCCCTCTTAAGATTGCCTAACACTGTTTGCTCTACCTCTCTCAGTGGAGCAGCTCAGCAGGGCAGTGCCCAAAATTTTTTAAAATGGAGTGTGTTTAGTTTAGAGTTGTGAGTCAGAAAACCTTTAGGGCTTTTAATGTTACTGCAAGAAACTTAGCTTTTAAAATGTACTTAAAGACGATCTGTCACTTCTAAATATCACATTTTGCAGTTCAGCCCACCAAACTGGTGAAACCACATACACCTATTAGAAACTCACTGTATGTGTATAATATTAGGAAAGTATTCTTGATCACTAAGTCTTATCGCAGAGAGATTTTGTGAAGAGATGAAATGATTGATGTGTCACTACCACGACACTTAGCCACAGTAAAAAGAGCCCCTTATGTAATTCATATAGACTAAGATATCTGGCTCCAGCATTAGTGGGGGACGCCAAACAGGTTAATGCTGTAACTCAGGGTAAATTCCGGCAGGTTGCTTGGAGTTTTTTTAAAAAAAACAGAAACAGTTGGGCACATGGGTTTATTTTATTAAATATCAAGCACAAGCGAGTGCGGATCTTTTGTTCTCTTACTTAAGTTACCTTAATCACATATGTCCAATATTTACATATGAAAAGTAAATACAGGACTGGTCTCAGCACCAGGTACCCCGGACAGCTGCCAATGGTTCCTCAATCTGGTGCACCAGGCAGTGGTTATCCTTCCTGGTTAGATGGTTTAAAAGTAGTAAGGGGGTAGATCCTATTGGGACTCAAACCCCACTGCACGTCTTACCTCCTCTAATGTCTCTAAAATGCTATCTAAAATGGAAAAACACCGAAAAATATTCTTGCCAGGGGTGCAATTTGATCCAGGACTGGGCCTGATGAAAAGTTATAGGTTGTTACAATACTTGAATTTACTTATGCTGACAGCTGTTAAGTTCTCCTTTAAGGATTTTGGATTTAAGCATCTGGTCGCCCTATAGCAACAAGATTCCAAGCAATCACACATTTCATAAACTAATGGTTTTGTATTATCCTGTAGAAGTAGTAATGTTATTAAGAAGAATACATGTTCACATTTTCATGGCTCTGCAACAGAAATATTCAGCTGAAGACAAACACAAACACATTTGTAGGCTACCTGGCAAGCTTCCTAATTACTTCAGTTACTTCTGGGCATTGTGTTTTGCATTATTGTTTATATAGTGGATGATGTTGACAAACCCTGATTCTCCAGCATTTATGATTTTAATATATTCACATCTGAACTAAGATGATCAGTATGGGGTTCTAGTAAGCAACACAAGCCATCTTGAGTTTAAACACTGTAAAGTGTAATAGAAATATTCCCTGCATATGAGAAGCTCTTAGTTTGCCAGGATTATAATGTTATGTTATAATATGGGGTGACCTATGTAAAAAAGATTTAAGCGGCCCATCTCCCACACAAATGAGGCTGTAATGATAGAACATTCGTATGAATGCTTATCACTTTTGATTTACCCTTGTCTCCAAACTCTGATTGGGCCCCAAAGCAGTTGCCTAGGTTTCTTATATGGTAGGGTCAAGGCTGTTGCTAGGCTCAGACTAGATTTAAAACTCACAAAAACACAAGATATACAAAAAAAGAGACGCATACCCTAAAATGCTGCTGAAATGACCAATATGTACAACAAACCAAGACATCAGTTTACACCGAGCAAATACTATTCAAAAATCTGAAGCAAAGATATTGTGGATTCCATCACACTGTATGGCCAATTTTAGAGTCCTAGCTAGTCCTAACATGGCTATATTTCTTTCAGTGGTGCTGAATCAATATAATTGCACTGTTTCTTAACTCACTGAGTCTGTCCCGACAATGGAGCCGAGTGGGGCAACCGCCCCAAGAGACAGAGGGGCGCAGAGTGGTTTTATCTTACCAAGTTGTCAGTACCCGCTCGGCGCCCCTCGCTCTCTCCTCTGCGAGCCCTCTAGCTCGGTCTCGGTGCCGGCTTGTAATGTTGAGCGCCGAAAAATTACGTAATTTCCGGCGCAAGGCATTACAAGCTGGCACCGAGACCGAGCAGGGAGACTCGCCGCAGGACTGCTGAAAGGTAAGACCGGGGGGGTAGATAATGGCGGGGGAAGGGAGGGTACGATAATGGGGGAGAGGAAGGGTAGATAATGGGGGGGAGGGTAGGATATGGGGATGGCAGGGAGAGGGAAGGGAAGATATGGGAGGGCGGCAGGGAGAGAAAGGTAGTAATGGGGGGCGGCAGGCGAGAGGAAGGGTAGATAATGGGGGGGGCGGCACTTTGTCTTGGGCCAGCCCTGGTCTGTCCTGCAATTAAAAGGCCCCTCTGCCATTAACAAGGCACACTTGTATGGTAGGTGGGGAGCGTTAACCCTATGGCCTAATCAGAACCTGCAAATAGCATATATACCTCACTTACGAATCCCATAAGCCCTAAGTATCCTATAAAACACATTACTCCATCCATTACAAATACAATATAGGTTTGTTCTGAAGTTGATTTATTATTATTACTATTATCTTTTATTTATGTAGCGCTAACTATTTACGCAGCATTTCTTACAATACAAATATTCAAGGGGTTCGACAAGACGAGAATTGACAGACTGAGACAAACGATACATTAGGTGGAGACAGCCCTGCTCGCAAGCTTACAATCTTGAGGGAATTATTAGTTTGTTTACTGTTAAAGTTTGCAGTGCCCTCTACACTTGGTTATCCCAAATGTGGGGGCTTCCCTTCGAATACTGAGAACTTTAGCTGTACTATTTGACCCCCTAGTGCCTTTGGGTAGTGCCACCTGCGAGGACGATACTCACACTCAGCTTTGATTGTACATGTACAATTACCTGCTATTTTTGTATGCCCTTATGTTTCTGAACGCCTTGAAATATGCCCTTAAAAACACTTTATAAGCATATTTCTGATGCCTTTTAAGTTCAAGGTACAGCAACCTTTCTGACATATTGAGACTCTCAAAATGTCAAAGAACATACTAATAGTTGTTATTTTTACAGATCTGAGCTGGCATAAGGCAGAGACAAGGAGCTTTTGAGTCACCTGGAACTCTATTTACTTGACAAAAGTATATATTTCATATTCCTCTTAAAATATATTTAAAAAAAAACAATATTACAGATTAATCTCTAAGTGACATAATACATTCTGCTATTATCAAAATATGATAGGAAAATGTAATATTTTAAAGACTTAATAAATCAATATTTAAGATATCATGAAGAAAGGATTAATGCATCAGTCATTAGCAGAATGTTATAACTCCTATGAGATGATTGCACCGATATCATATATCAATGTGTCTGTCTGTTAGCCTGTGTACATGTTAAATACACACACCACCATTTTAGAAGAGTGACACCAAGCAGGGATAGTCAGTTCAGACCAGTTTAAACACAGGGAATTATTGTATTATAGAGATTCAGTTTTATTTGTATTTCTTTATCATGACTACTAAATGACACTGCTTATGTTTGGCAGATATATATATTTCTGTTTATTCAAGGCATGTCAAGATCACGGTGGCTCTGTACAGAAAAAAGCAAGTTTTCAGCACATACCCAGCAAATACTATTTCAAAAACACCTATCTAAGGCATAAATATTGGGGATTCCATCACACTATATGGCCATATATTGCTTAGCGAGCCACTACATCACAGTACCCCAAGTTTGGTGAGTCAATTGTTCATGGCTACATTGCTTACCAAGGAGCTGAATCAATCCCCTGAGCCCTAAAAAACAACTTTCCACGCCCATGGGGAAACTGTGGCATTTTTTTTTTGTAAAAAAACATACCGTATGTGCCAGAATATAGGCCGCACCCCCCCATTTTAAGCCTTTAAAGTGGGGGTGCGGCCTATATTTGGGGTTTAGCGCAGGAATGCGCAATTCGTATTGCCCGACGCCCGGGACATGCAGTTCTGGGTGCCGGGCAGGCAGCAGGGTTAGGATACAGATCCCCCGCAGTGCTGCAGGGGACCTGCATCCTACTGTCCGATACGCTGAGACAGCCTCCCCTGCCGGCACTTCCCACGGGGGGGGGGGGGGGTGCTTGGTGCCGGCACGGGAGCATTGTCTAAGCGCATCCTGCAGACGTTTCACCAGCTGCAGCGATGCATGTAACCAACCTCCGCTGCGGCACGTCTGCGCGATGCTGCTTTAACAATATCCCTGCCGGCACACTTCGGCAAGAGAGTGAGCAGCATATCTCGAGGGAGGACACAGAGTGGAAGCAATATCTCGGGGGAAGTTGCCAGAGTGGCAGCATATCTCGGGGGGGGCAGAGTGGCAGCATATCTGGGGGAACAAAGTGGCAGAAAAAATTTCCTTTAAAAAAAGCACCTAACTTTTAGGGTGCGGCCTATATTCAGGTGCGGCCTATAATCGAGCCAATACGGTATTAGTGTGGTCAGTTTTTTTGTTATTAAGAATACTAAGAAGTGCTCACTCGTGTGTTCTTTGAGGTGTATACTCATGCAGCCCACATACTGTATATGACACTTTAAAAATATTACCACATAAACCACATTAGTGGTATTTCAGTTTATGTATACCGTTATTTAAAAATGAGTTACCAGCATTTACACTGAGATGCACAACGATACATATCCTTTGTGTTAGAATATCTTCTGACCAATTATTTATTTCAATGTACTTGTATCTTTTAGCATATGAACTTTAGATGAGATTTTTTTTAGTAATTAATGCAGCATTTAGGTTTTCTTTATGCAATTTTTACTGTTTGCTTCAAGCTATGGTGGAAATCGCTGACAAACAATAGTGAAATAGAATGCTAGAGTCAGATATAAAATTCAAATAAATTGATTACTGTGTCACAGTCATTATTAAAAAATTCTTTGAAGCGTGACAGAATCCAACTGCTTGCATTATCATTCCACTCACAACCCATCTCTCCTGATGAAATAGGGAAACCAACATTTGCTGTGTAAAAGGATATACAAACATCCTTTGCCAGATGTTATCTAATAGATAATGCTCCAGGGACAATACTCTGAGGCACTGGATGCAATTAATTATTGTGCTAATAAAAAGATTTTCTGGGGCTTTCTAATTATTATTTAATTTCAAAACTATTAGTGAATAATGCAGATATGCTATGTTTAGATTTACCCAGACTAATCTATTTTATTATCTTTCAGCAAAACATATTTGACATGTCAGGAGTGATCTATTGAGCTACTGATAACAAGTATTATCATATATTTATTACTCACAATATTATTAAAAAATAAAAAGCCCAAAGACAGACATTTTTCTTTTAGGATGGATGATTAAAGATCAATCTGGGGGCAGGGCTTTACAAATACTTTTTAGGTCTGTAAATTATGTAAATTTAAATGAAAATGAGTAAGGAATCAAGCAGAATAATATATTTTAGTAAAACAATTATTCTAAAGAACATGTCCTAGTGTTTCTTTACATATTATTGAAGGAAGCTTTTTGTCTAGAAGACATACCTTACACGCTTGGAAGACCATATACTCAAACAATGTTCCAACATATTTCACAACAAATAAGAGCATAAGGAGCACAGAATGGATTCAGTCACGGTATGTGCTTAAAGTGCTTGTTACTCTATACACCTATGTGGAACTCCAAGCACAACAGAAAACAAATAACAAAACAAGCTTTTGTTACTATAAAAAATAATTACATGACTACCTGTCTGTTTTAAATTTATTATATGACTTTATGCAAAACCTTTTGAATGACGTACTTATTAAATACATATTTAAGCTTTGCATGAAAACAGTTGCTGGCATACAAATAAAAAGTATAGTTATGTAGAATTTGTTTGTTGATCTGTTCTTGCGACACTGGATTTTAAAAAAGGGCAATATACTGTAATGTTACTGACAATCTTACAAAAAAAGAATGCATATTATAATATATTTTTTTTCGATTTTTTTTTTTTAAAAAAAGAACTTCTATATTCCACCATGGTCCAATTATTCTTGCCACCGAGTGGCTGTTTAACGCAGCCTATCAGTAAAAGAAAAATGCACACAGGTGTTCTGGTAAGACATCCCCATCCCTGCTTGACTTTGGCTGAACCAGAGGTGGAGCTGACTTTTGGAAAGTATCTACACATTAAAACTACTATTATACACATTATACTACTACTAATAATAATAACATGATCGCTTAAGTGTCCATTTCAGCTTATTAAAAATTTGTCCATGAAACAGCCAGGGTAAAAAGAATAAATAATGACTGATAATAACCAGATTTATGTTAGCTCTTTTATTTATCTCACTCCTATGAACTTTATTGCTTTTTGACATTTTCTGAATTACATTTTCTGAAGGTGTTACGTAGCTACTGCCACAAACACAGGGGAGACCCCCTTCTGTCGCTCTCTTCCTCGCAGTGGTTGCTGCGGAGTGGAAAGGGTTTAAAGAGCTCCTACATATGATAAATAGCGTATATATCTCTTTTGCAGTGCTTGTTTCTCCATCCTGTTTACTAGTTATAATATTTGTGACTGGACTGTCAAATTGTGTACCCTTCGTGACAATGGCTGTGTAACATTTCTGCTGTGTTTGTGTTTAGCTGTAATTTTCTTCTTTTTTATTTACTGTACCCACACACATTTTATATTGTTGCTTTTAAGGCCAAGAAGGGCTTTCTTTAGATGCTTTATGTGATATGATCAAAATAGGTATTATAAAAAGAAAACAAATATGGTGAAAAAGTTACTTTTATTTCAAAAATCTGTAAAAAACTAATGAAAAAAAATGCTTAATAAATTCTCATATTTGTCCTAAGTTTAGAAATACCTAATGTTTTCATGTTTTTTGCAAGTTATAGGGCACTACAAGTAGGGTGTACAATTGTGTGTAAAATGCCCCCCTTACATTCTACACATTTTTTTATTATTTTTGCAGTTTAGGGACGAAGGTTTTGTTTTATTGTATATTGTAGCAAAGGGTGTTTGGGCACCTGTTATTTTTTTAATATAATTTTTTACAACTGGATGGTTCCCTTTATGAGCCTATTTTAACATGTTATTACATTTTTATTTATTCTTTAACAATTTTTAAATATTTAATTTAATTTTATTCTTGGATTCTAACAGGGACCATAGCCCTGCATTTATGGAACCTTCTTAATCTGATTGTTCCCATTGAGGAAAAGGGCGCCTCCATCTTGTAAGAGGCATGCTTCATTTCAACAA
This sequence comes from Spea multiplicata, assembly GCA_009364415.1. Taxonomy (NCBI): domain Eukaryota; kingdom Metazoa; phylum Chordata; class Amphibia; order Anura; family Pelobatidae; genus Spea; species Spea multiplicata. The sequence continues at coordinate 129,844 of VKOC01014704.1, forward strand.
TGAGGTTGTGATTGTCCCATAGAGCGATTACACATCATCTTTTTTTTGGGTGTTCCTGAAATTCCTCAATATCGGTTAAGCAAAGAAATTGATGGCTGATCGCTTCCTAAGCTCTTTTCAGCAGCAGGTGCCACCTTTTTAATATGGGGAATATGATCGATCCATAGAGTGATCACACTGCACCCCTGCATATATTTTTGGTGTTGCTGAATGCCTCGATATTGATCCAGGCACGCCAATTGTCACTAACTGTATGGATTCCCATGACGTGTCTGACGTTATTTTATATTTACTGGACTCCATTGCTCTGCATTGCTGATCGCAGTACCTATGATTAGCCTGCAGAGGTCTCAGGAAGGTCTACACAGACCCGAATGGGACTTTTTTACTCGGATGATCTGTTTCCAGCTGGCAGAAAGGCACCGACATCTTGTGAGATCCATGTTTTCTTTCAATGTGATGCTTTTGATATGTCAGTTGTTACTAACTGAATGCATTTCCATGAAGTGCATGGCACGTCTATTTTCACAAAAGGGGTAATGGGTAATACCAGACTAGTTTGTTACTAAATACACTATGGTATGCAGTGTTTTGCAGTTACCTTGGTAGAATAAATTTTAGCATTAGATGAAAAGAATAAACAATTTTGTGCACTCACACACTGGCATGTACATGATGGCACCACACAGCTCCGTAGTAATATTAGAAACAGATATGGAAAGTTAGGAGGGTGCATCCAAAAGCGAATAGGAAAATATAAGATAAAAAAAAAATTGAGCAGAAATTTCAGGGTAACATTCAGTGTCGCTGGTATATAGAAGGTTGTGGAAGCTGAACAATATAATTAGATTGCAAAAATATGTTTAGAGGAAAAAGAGCAGAGGAACAAGAACTGAATCTTGTGTGATGCCAAGAAGTGAAGAAATGATTGGATCAGTATTATACTAGCCAAGAAAAAGCTTTAGCGTGTATAAATATAGATTTCACTATGTCAAGGAGAACCAGTTGATCAACAGTATGAAAAACAGCAGAGTCCCAAGAGAAAGAGTACGATTTGCAGTTGCTAAGTCATTACTTCGTTTTAGCCAAGCTGTTTTATTAGTGCTAGGAGCTGAAGAAGCAAATCAAAATACAACAGAGATGAGAGTGGAAAAAATGGTTTCATGTATATTTATAATTAATTTACTGTTTAACCAACAACAGTGCAAAGTAGGGTTAGTAGAAAAACACTCTTTGATATAATAAAGGATTAAGCTACAGCTATCATGTTGTTAGTCCTGTTACTATCTCATTAGGAGCCAGGAAAATCATTCAATACATTATCTGTTATGTAAGCTGAAAGAGAAGAGAGCAGCAACAGTGCATGTTACCTCGGTTTAATTGTGGTGTCTCTTTCAGCCTCAGTGCTCATATACATGACTCTGTTCATCATTATGCATGACAAGCTCTGTAAAGCTTGTTTATGGCAATTGTATACATGAAAGTGCCTTCGAAACTGCACACCATTGATGTTTCTGCTTAAAATTCCTGGTAATATCACTGGCAGATTTCCATTGTTTTACTTAGTGCTTTCAGGTGAAATAAATGTTGATTAAGTCATAGCTGGTCCATTTCATGATTTCCTAGTTTATGCACTTTGGGCATCACAAGAAGACAGTCACAGATTTACCCCACTATACGAAAGTAGAGTACTCCTATGAAACATTTTGTAAACTGAAGCATTAAACGAAGCAATTACTATTACCTAATTTATATGAGCGGGAAAAAAATAAACCATTCCCAGACTCAAAAAGCAACCTACCGAACAACACATAAACGCTAAAATAAGACTTACATATAGTAAAATCAGGCATGTAATGATTAATACACAGTGTAGAAATAATGTAAGTAGTTTCACTTAAAGGAATTGGGAAGATAGAGATGATGATGGTGATGATGCGGTGTTGTGAGACTTACAGGAGACTGAGGTGTAGAAAAGAGAGGAAGAGGGTCATCATCATCTGAATGAGTCAGACATCTTTCAGACCAATTCCACATTTATCATTATAATTTCAAAACAATCAATGACACAGAGTTTAGTTTGTGTCCTTATCACAATGGGTTATAGAGGCAAATGGTAAAACTACAAATGACTCAGTTTCTATGAATAGCATAATGAAGAGTTTTAGACTGGCAAAGGTTAATTATAGTTTTGGTGTAGCTGTTGTTGGCTTTTGAGGAGTAGAAAACCAGGACCAATGGATGAAAGATCTTAGAAATACTGCAATAGGAATAAGAAGAATGATTTTTTTTGGCTATAAAATAACCAAACAGGTTTATTTAGGGACATGAGTTAGAGGTGTGGCTTTAATGTTATTTTTTTCTAATCTCACTTTAGTCATTAAAACTTTCTAATATTCAGTTTATTCAAGAAATATTTAATTATCAAATTTGTCAGTAAGGCCCATGTTTGAAAATAATCATTTTGTGAAGGCTTTCACAATGGACAATTGTAGGATCTCTAGTGTTGTAATACAGGTACAATAGGGATACTATTAAATAGAAAGGGACGTATGCTACTGGCTCCTATATGGACAAATCACACAACTGACAGTGATGCAGGCCTAATTTTGTGGTGTCTTTCTTACAGATGCATGGGATATTTCACAGAATCTCCCCATATGCATTTGCCCGTTTCCACAGCCCCAGCTATATGCTGTGCTGAATATGTGTTCCGCCATGTAACAAGTAATAAACTTACCCTCAGTAAGCTCCAACACTGGTTTGGCGAGAACTTCTCCTGGGTGAAAAGTCCTTTTTGGTACAATCACCTTCAACTCAAGCTCTGCATGGGTTTTGAAGGGTCTCATTTTAATATGGGTTCACAGAGGGGTGATGCATTGCATCTTTGGATCTACAGCTTCTCCTAAAGGTAATTTCCTTCATTTTTTACAAGGTGGAATAATGCATAGTACAATGCTTACAAAGTAGACTTGTGCATTCAAAATCATATGAATTGCAAATTTAAGAAATTTGCAGATTATGTCAATTAGATCGAAAACAAAGTCAGATCCCCCCCATAAAAAGGATGAAAATTAAGCAAAATACATAGAATTTTTGTCTGAAATACACAGGTTCTTTGACTGCCACTCCCTGAAAGTCTCCCTACCTTCTCTGCGGATCACTGACCTCCCGGCCAACTTCTACTTCCCAGTAACAGCCTTTTTCAGTGATTTGAGGGTCAGGGTAGAGGATGTCACCGAAAGCGCCGCCATTTTGCCATAAGATAGCCTTGTGTGAACTTTTTGGCAAAAGCTGGCCAGGAGGTTATGTCCACAGAGATGCGGTTGAAGAAGTAATTGAGAAAAGAGAAGACAGAAAGGAATATAAGAAGATTCAAGACACAAAAGCAGAGCTGCAAGACATGGAAGCGGAAGTGTTTGGCAGAGAGGGTAGAGAGACATTCAGATAGCATGAGAGAGTGAACGATAATAAGAGTGTTACAGAGTGAGAGTCAATATAGGCCTAGGAAAACAAATTTTATTTTTGAATATAAAATTCCCCAAAAGAAAGTACTTTAATATGCATTATTCATTGGTGATGCTGCATGGCATGTCACTTTAAGAAAGGCTCGGGTCCATATGTAAGTCCATCACATTACTAATATAATAGAAAAGCATTCTTGGGAGATGATGTTTGCCTTCTGTAAGATAACTCTATTTAATATTTCTCTATTTGATTTTTACTTCTAGTGAATATGTCAGCATTTTCTGATCCTTCATTTACCTCAGCTAGATGTTTGTATGTGTGTACAATATGTGTATATGTGTATACAATGTCCTTGCAAATAGCATGGTCCTCTAGGGTATTGAATAGGCACAGACTTGTGCAGGCCCGGACTGGGACAAAAAATAGGCCCCGGTATTTAAGACTGAGCATCCCATTTGTATTTATTTATTTTTTGTTAAACCAAATTCTGACAAATTTAATATACCATTTCTTGTTGTCTATTAGTTTTATTTCAGCATGCTTTTGTCACTGTAATCAATTAGCATTACATAAATATATAATAAATGAATCATAAAGTCATGCAATTTATAAAGTGCTATATCTTTAATGAAAGATTCAAAACAGTAACTAATCTTTGACCATTTAGTTGGTACTAGTGGCAGTGTGGCACTCCTTGGGCCTTGGCTGGTCAGATCACCCTCACGACGAGTGAGTCTGTCAGTCCCAGACTCATAGCACAGCACAGCAGGGAAGAAACTCAGACCTCAGACCACCCCAACTGAATTGCGGTGCTCAGCCAATCCTCTAGGCGGAGCAATGTGACTAAAGAAAGTCATCATACACGGGACCCCTGAAGCCACAATTTAGTGCCAC